>JAQGAV010000415.1:0-33649 GCA_034691345.1 Phasmarhabditis papillosa
TCCAGCCCGTTATCGCGAGCGGGGGCGCCCTGTTATATAAAATGAATGTACTTTTGGAGAAAACGGACCACGTCGACCGAATTTACATTCATTTTATATAACACTGCGCCCCGCTTGTGATACCGCGCTGGAAACCTAGGTTTTGAGATAGACTATATATAACTTACGGACTATCTGCATCATAGACAGATTTACAGTTGGAGAACTCATGATTCCTTTGTTTTCTGAGATTGCAGATTCACTTCAGAAAAGGCATATCTGTTTCATACAAAATCTGTAACATTTGAATTAACTTTACAAATGAGAAAAATCGAGAAAATGAAAACAGATTACTAAGCGGTATCTGATGTAAAGATAAGTGTTTTTCAGAGTAGTAATGCGCTGTAGAATAAGTAGGTTAGTGTCAAGTATTAATTACAATGTAATTTTAAAGAAAAGTATTTTTATTTCCTGTATCACTCGTATCACATTAATAGTACATTTCTCCGAAGCAGGGCTTCGACCATTTATTCCGGAATCTTCTCAGCAGGGACGGCTCCTTTCAAACATTCAATCTTCGGGAGGAACGAAACATGGGATAGATAAGCTACTGGTTTCCAGGTTTTCTGCAGATACAGGAAGTCAAACACACAGCCTTAAATCCTCTTGGATTCAGAGACCGCTGCTCTAACCAATAGGCTGAATCCAACACACGAATATCCGTGGCAATATGTTTTCAGTAAGTTTATTCAAACGTATTAACAAAGTCATACAAAGTAAAGTTACTGCCCATTGAAATGGTTACAGCCATTCAGAATAAAATATTTCTTGGAGTTAAAGACAGAGTTTCTCAGAGTTTCGCTCATAAGAAATAATAAAGTTCAGGTTGATAAAAATCAGTTCGGGGGCATTCGTATTTCTGCGCGAGAGGTGAAATTCGGTGACTGCAGGAAGACGTCCTGAAGCGAAGGCTATTGCCAAGTCTGTCTTCTTTAATCAAGAACGAAAGTCAGAGGTTCGAAGGCGATTATAAACTGCCTTCGAACATTGGAATAACCATCAGATACAAAATATAATTCACCGGGAAAACCTTTCATAATGGACAATTTTGACAATTTCGAAAATGATATATCACCACTCAACAAATCTCACAGACCTCAAAAAGAAAATATTTACTGCTCTCAAGCCTACTTCTATAGTGCCTTTGGGGAAGTCGGCCCTCCCGCGCATTAAACCTTTCAAATTCGTTTTCCAGCACAAAGTTTATTGTAAAAAGAGCGGACACTTATTCCAGGGTGGCCCCCACTACTTTCAACCAATTCGCCTCAAGAGACGCTGTTTTTTAGGCTGAAACCCACAAATTATATGTGCAATCAGGCGAAATATCGCGTAAATGCTGGAGAGCTGAGGGCGAAAGATTTGTAGTTGTTAGTAGCTTATAAATGTGAGAAGGCTTTATAATTTGAGTTGTGAAACATTCGAGGTTCTTTTGTCGGATTGAGGGGGAGTAGTGAAAAAATGTTTTGTCAGGGAAACTTTGAATCTCCCATTAAAATTAGAGATATAGTCGGATCCTAAACAAATAATGGAATTTAGAAAATAATTTTCAAGCCAAAACTGCTTCTACGCAATTTGCTTTGTATATAATTTTCTACACTCTATGATTCGTTTTGAATCCGACTATAATTCCTCATTCTGTTTTTCAAAAGAAAGTATGTTGCAATTGTATAAGAGGTTTCCGGCGAAGTATCCATGCAAGAAAGTCTGGTGGATAAAATGATTACACTTGTGAAGGAAAGGCTCCCACATCACCCATTTTCCATTTATTTATAAATATCGCTGCTCCCTTGTATATGGGGCTGAAATCCAGCACTTGCTACAGACCATAGTAAAGTGTTTAAAAGGAAATGTTGCAAAGAAAAATAAGTTGGAATCTCCAGGCAAGGAATCAGTTACATCAAGTCATGCACACTTCCAACTATCTACTAATTGTATAGGAGTTTCAATTACAGATCTATTTGCTACAAAACGTATCTTGGATATTTTCTTGAAATTCCCAAATGAACTACCTCTAAGATTGAAAAACATATTTTGATAGTTGTGAAAGAGGAAATAACATTAGTACAACTTCACAAATAGGAAATGATTTTGCGGATTACGTTTAAATATTATGATATTTATATATTTTATAAAGTCAGAGATTCACTAATTTCTTTCTAAATTGTCTAACTTTATGTTTATTCGTGAAGGTATCGCTATAGATTTATGAGCAGAGTCCCATTACAATACTAAAAGGCATTATGTCCACGTACTTGGCTTCTCACTCAATATTAACTGTTTTTGGTGGTTTTCTTTGATAATCTGTAACAAATTAGTTTTTTATAAGGAAGACACGCGATATAAGCTTCTTATGAAAACTAACGTTGTGCACGAAAATCATAAACACATAGAACAACTTATCAACTTCTCTGTTGTACCTACGAGCTGTTGTAACATTTACTAACAAGCCTACATCCAGGGCTGGCCAAAGTGGGGGCCGGTGCCGATTTTCACACATTACAAAATTTTAACAAGAATACAAATTTAATTAATAAAAATGTTGAGAATGAAGATAAAAAGTGTTTTCCACTAATTGGGTGGTCGAAGTATACAACAAAATAATATTATGTATTAAATATATCGATTTTTCAAATTGTGGTATTGATTTTGTTGGAAAAAATATTGACTGTAGCCGGAAAGTAGGGCCGTAGGGGGCGGGCCCACCCCTGACTAAATCTAGAGTTTTGCGAGTATGTTTTAGCTCAAATTGTATAAGATTGCGGCTTTATAAAGTTTCTTTCTTTATTAATCGTTAATCATCTGTAACTTATGAAATATCGATTTACTGAAATGTTCCCAATTCGTTGTTTTGGAAAGGATCAACATATGGAGATGGCGAACCGAACAACCGAGTCCTGTTATGCTAGATGAATAATCGAAAAATTGTTTTCTTCGAAAACATAGGAAGTTATTACTAATAAAATTCTTAAGCCCGCCAACTCATTATGAGAGTAATTGCAATGTGCTCCAAGTTGTAAAATTTCTTATATAATTGTCCGTTACTTATTAATATCTTTATTGTTATAGTTTTTTTTTGGCTGTGAAAAATATGTTTTTACATCTGCGGCTGGGATAACGAAAAGTAACCGAAGAATTCGGAAGGTGAAGCCAATAATTTGAGAAAAGCAAAAAACTATTTATGTTCGCGTAAAAGCAAATGTTTCGAAAACTAACAGTAACAGGAAGATGGGGCAAATGCAATCGGTCCATATTACTGATCAAGGGAAATATAAAATAAAAAAATATTATTTATCCTTAAGTTCACTTTTTCTTTTTGACAATAACAACATTTTAGTACTTAAAGAGCACAAATAAAACGACTCATTGTTGTATGGTCGGATTCAAGACGTATAATGGAGTGTAGAAAATAATGTTCAAACGAAGACTGCTTACCCAATTGCGTTTGGCTTGTAAATAATTTTCTACACTCAACTATTCGTTTTGAATCTGACTGCACTAACAAATTAGAAGTGATCGTCTTCTGAAAAATCTTGTTCAAGTAGTCTGTAATACCGGCTTTCAAATCAGTGAGTGTCAATGTATGAAAATATGGACCGCATTTTTAGCAACCCGAAGAACCCCAAATTATTGTTCTTTCCTGAGTTCAACCGATTGCTAGCGGTATCTGATGTTATACAAAAATTAATATCAACATCCCATTAATTCAAATTTGGAATCCCAGTTACTGTCACACCAAGCAACTATTCTAGTGAACTACAAAATTGCGGCAAATATTAAGGAAGTATCCGTATTCGGCTAACTTTCCATCAGATTGATTTGGGATAATTTGCTTACTGGTGGAGCGGAACGGGCGGGGTGGGTGACCAGCAGAGTGCCTAATTGTCTGTTCTGAATGTGCGTCAAAGGCAGTGGACTACCCCTTTTCCTGCTTATTCTTTGCAAATGAAAAGTTCCTTGATTCGATTTGACTCACAGAGGGAACAATAGCAGCGGGCGGAGTCCAACAACTCCATGGTTTAGAACTAAAAACTGGACACGGCTAGAAGGAAAGAGATCTTTTGTCTTTTATCTGAAGTGCTGGAGAAGTGAAGTTTTAAAAATTGTTTTTTGAAAATTTTTGCAGATTGGGCGGACCATGTTCTCATGGTCCGCCCAATCTGCGAGAATTTTCAAATTAACGTTATCTACAAATTTGTTAAGGCTAATGTTTCAAAAAAATCAGACATGGCTGTATGGATCATAATGTGTATCACTCTGGAGTCTAGTAGACTTTAATATATATAAATATGCATTTTGAAATAGCAAATTAGTACATCGCCTATCACTGCAACGCATAATGTGCACTGAAACAAATGCATTTTCGTACGCCAACTTCCGAATCCCCGAGCCTGGTCGTAATTTTAGCAAGTAGGAATTCACAAACTATAATCCGTGAATATGAAAAATTTAAATGATATTGTTATCAATTATCATTGTTCTTGCAGTATGTTGGAAGAATGGTTTTGTGCTACAAACATACGTGTTTTACGCATGTATTTCGGACAGTTTCCAGCAACTTCTACGACCAGCTGGGTCCCGCCGCGAACCTACAGTATGACACCTTTTTGGGATTTGGAATCGATATACGCCAAGAATTGCGCGCCTTCAGTGTTGGCAGGCGAGATGTAACGAATCCACGTCGCACCGTTTCGGGATTATATTTGTTCGGGATCTTGTTATTTCTTGTACATAAATCTTACTTCTTTACCTTTTGTTATGTCTAGTAGGATTTGAGGGAACTTGAGTTGATCAGAAAGCGTTAGGTTATGGTTTAGCCCCTATGACACTTTCGCTAAGTCTAGGTTGGCATACTATCACTTGAACCATCGAACCTAGTAAATGTCGGCGTAGGTGATCCGACGAGGCTAAATAGAGTTACGAAAAGGGTCATCTACGCTGAACAGGTTTACTAAAATGAGCCCTTGCTGGCAAATTCTTAAAACATTGAAACATTCACTTAGTCTCTATAAAACTAGATAATGCTGTCAAACTATATGCGGGTTTATCCACTTTGACTAGATAGACATTGCCGAAAGAAATGAGTTACCTGAACAGAAATGAACAGTTTTCTACTCAGTGCAAACTTTTACAATTCACTTACTGAAAACGTGCACCCGAAGACTGCATACTATAAAAGAGCCGTCCTTGCTCAGAAGATTCCGGAATGAATGGCCGAAGCCCTGCCTCGAACTCGAGCATATAAATTAACAAATAAAATTGATGTATCTCTTAGAACGATGATGAAAACATTCATAAAGAAAGGAGTCTACTTGAATTTGAACTAGAGAACAGAGAAGCGTTACTTTGAAAATTCTTATTGTAGCTTGTTGAAGGCCGATGCCACGAGCCTTACCTTCACCACCGAAACAAAACAAAAAAAGTTTAATCATTCCGCCGGTTATATTTATAACTTCTTACATTAAATTTATTACGTTCTAGGTTTTATTGCACACTTACATATGCTTGCGTCACGTACATGCAAATTCTCACGTTTTAGGCAATAAAATGCAAATTATTATTCTGCTACAACTTTTAAGAGTATTAAGGTATCGCACTTTGAAAAACTTGAAGGTTACAGTGGCTGTATTCTTGTTATTAAAAATTAAGAGTTACTACCTCAACCAAACATTCGTTTCATCTTCAAGCAACTTTTTTGCTTAAATATTTGCGGGCGTATAGTCTATAACAAACATAAGACCGCAGGGCGCGATTGCAATTGCGTATTTGTCTTTTTCTGGATACGATACAAAACAAAACTAGTACAATATTATGTTTCTGAAAACAAACTTAAAATTGCCCCTACCGAGCGATTTTCCAAACCTTACACAACACCGCCCACTGCAGTCTTCTTTTTAGTTATGAACTATATCAAAACAAATGTTAAAAACCAATAAGGACCAAAATAGACTACAGATTATTTGGCTCCTCTCGAATATAACTCTAAAGGTGATGTTCGGGCTCTTTCCCGTCCGAATGTCATTTGAGCCGTGTCAAATATCTGCCATTATTCCCTGTGGAACATTTTATAATGGGAAGGCAAGTGGGCGAAAGGTGAATGGAGCTTTTAAATAGAGAAGTTCTGAAACATTTCAAGAATATAGACTTTTGATAACCGTATATAGGTGGAGTAGTCAAAGAAGTAAAAAAAACTTGATATTAAAAGATCGTCACATATTTGTAGCGGAGGTAGTTTTGGGTGAATACGTCGAAAGTAAATGTTTCTTCTATCTGGAAGATTCAATATTTTCTTACAGGTTAGTTTGTTTTTCTCTGATACCAATAAAACTTAACAAAAAATTATCAGCAAAGCAAATTTTAAAGAGCTAAAGGCGATTCTTCATAGGTAAGTAAGAATTTCGAAACTTCTCGCCAAGTTGGCGCAAATACAGAGTTGATTAAAGGGACATAGGGGGACCTATTTAGCCAGTGTACTGTAGTTCAGAGAAAATCTGTTTTTATTGCAAAATTGGTGAAAAAGTTGAACATTTTGCAACAACAAACACTTTTATTAAATCAACTTTTTGTGCTGAAATGGATTCCAAAAGAATTTTTTCTGATTTCTCAAAACGCACTAAGCTACAGCTTCAAACCGCATTATTGGCCGTAACTTGCTTAAAATTGCAGTTCAATTTTCTTTACATATTCCATCGTAAAGATAACGTTCTTCCCGTCAAAATCATGTTTTTTAAGTTGAAAAATGTTTATCCTGAAGCGAGTTATGCGCCATATGATGTTTAGCAGCGACCGTTCGTAACTTGGCGAGCGCGTTTGGCTGTAGCCAAACTGAATTTTGAATACAAAATCGAATATTTATTTATTTGTAACTCGTTAACCTATGAATGAATTTTTTTTTTAAATTTCCATCTATATCAGAAAAAAATTCTCTACAATCTGAGACTAAGTTCAAAATAGTCCCCCTATGTCCCTTTAATAAGTTTGGTTGGCACTTAGCTGAGTGACAGTAGTTGTTCATAGCTTATATTTACAAACGGTCGGCTCCCAGGCTGATTTTACGGGTTTCTTCCTGTTTTTACCGCTTATTTTCTACGCTGAACGAGCATAATTTGCCACCCTCGGTTCTCAGAAAACAATCAAAAACGACTAGAGTGGAGTGTGCAGAGAAACATTTGAAGTAAAGAAAGGTACAAACGACAAACTTATTGTTAGTTTTGAATAGAAAGGTGCAAAACATTTTAGTTGTTGAAACGAGTGGAACGTAATATTCGGATAATGTTTTTTATATTTGAATGCTAGACATAAATTCCTTCTTGATTACAATGATTCACTAGTCACGGGAATCTGCTAATAACAGAGCCGGTTAACGGACCGGCCCGAAATTTTTAAACCCAGGCCGGGACGGGCCGGCCGGATAACCACCTCTTCTTCTGGCCATTACGGTATGCTTATTGGTATTTCAAAGAAGCAGCAAAAGCAAATGTTTTACAAGTTGTCAGAATAGTTTAGCCAACTTCCTTTTAATGGTAATTAATTGGAGACAAAATTGGAGCAGAATAACTATTTTAAATATAGTCGATTCGCATGGGAATAAACCGATTTATTCTTATTTCATACTTTTAAGTTTTTTGGGAACTCAAATTAGCCGTATGATTCAATTGTGTCACGGTGTATAGACCAAGATTTGTGTCTCGCTAGTCTCATATATTAAAGGAGAAAACTTTAGTGGAAACATGTTTATCTTCGAGTAATTTTCAGAAAAGGACTTTGATATCCTGCATGAGCATGAAAACTGAGTTCACTGTTGTTTCCATCTAACTTATAGGCGTTTCCTAGAAATGAACGGTAATTCTCCCCAGAATAACTGAATTCAATTGAAAGTTTAAGGAATGGTCGTGAGAACGTTTACTGTTTCGGATAAAAAGTACTGCATATAACTGTAAAGTTAGAATACATATGTTGCACTAAATCAAATAGGAGAAAGGGTATTTCTTTATTTGGACAAAAACAATAAAATAAATTAAGTATGAAAGAGAAAAATATGTTAAGAAGTTACATGTATAGTCTACGGACAAATCTCATGTAGTTTAAAGGTCTATTTATTATAAGGCGAGCGCACAATTATATCGTTTTCTGGTATGTTTCCTTTTGATTTCCGCGCTCCTTCTAAATTATACAGTACACTTCTGCAAACGATTCATCCGTCGACTATAATATCATAGTTTTTGGAATTTGCTGGTACTACATGGATAATCGACGCCGGTCTTCATGTTTGATAGTTTTATTGTCTGCGACGGCTTCCAACACCGAACGCCGAGTTGTGGGCATAATCGAAAACTCAAAACGGGATTTTTGCCTCGTTTTTATGTTGTCGGTTATAGAAGGACTGTTCACCATTCAGAGTCCTTTAACAAGAAGACTATCGTCTGTCGACTACTACGGAATTCAATTGTATAGTTTACTTTATAACTTTTGATGAAATTTCAAAAAACTGCTGTTCCCTTCAAAGTTAGCTTGTAATAAAAAGTGAAACATTTGCTTGAGCACTATTAAAGGTGAAAAGATAACTATGACAACTATCAAACAATATGCAAATAGAAAAATAAAATGTTTTTGCATTTATATACGTATCTTGCTATGTGAAAAAGTGAAACTTCATTTCCTACTAGCGTCATAGTTAGAATGTTATTGCTACGGTAACAATATTGCAGAAAATCCTTCAAAAGTAAAGCGTACTCAAACTTATTTCATAGTGTAGAAAGGGAAATCGGGTTTAATAATTTAAGTTTTTTAGAAATGGAGGCTAGAAATTCAGAATTGGCCAAATTCCTCCTCCGAAAGTACGAGTATCAATTATAAACGAAAAACGAATGATAATTTTCTGATATTATTAAAGTTTTAAGCCATCTACGGCCACAACAAGAACAACATTAACTATAACTTATCACAGATGTATTGTTTAGAAAACTAGTTGCTTTATTTCATAAAACACCTTGAAGTTATTCTTCTCATGGGTCACACAATATTGAAAACATAGACACCAAAATTTCGAGAAGAAGCATTCCAAAAACAAAGAAACTGGATAGGAACAACAAATTGTATCAATCTTTGACTATGTTCGGCTGAAAAAATGAAGCTATTCCCACTCCCTTAAATCAGATTGCATATTTCCTTAACTGAATACATCTGCTGCATGCTAGAATATAATAAATAATAAAATATGTGACTTTCGCATGTAATTTATTTAATCAGCGCGAAAACTAATTCCCGTTTAACAATTTCAATCTGAGAGCCCCTTTGATAGAGCTGGCGGGGAAATAAAATCCGAATTCTAATCCAACGGATTGAGCTAGAAGAAAAGACGCAGAACTAAGAGAGGGTTTAAGACATAAGGGAGTGAAAATAAATTCTAAATTTGAAATGGAAGAACAACTTGTAAAATATGTTGTATACGAGTGATTTTTATTGTTTTTAAATATTTCACTTTGGTGGAAGGAAAAAGTAAATGTTTTACATTGAAATGTAATTTGTTGCCGAAGTAGTGAGGCAGTACAGTCTCATTAAACCCCCAACAAGCTATTAAGAAAGAAGTTAAAGAGGTAAATCTATTTTAGACAACAAGATCATCCAAGTTAATTTATCTAAATCCTTAACGATAATATTCTCAATATAGCGTAATAGAACGGGCAACTTTGGGATAACCGATCCAATATCAAGAACCGTTGACACAAGTGACTTCGAAAACGGAAAATTTTGAAATATTAGAATTGTTAATGGGATGAGTTCTGTCTACTTATATTTCTTTACAGAAAAGGTTTATAAGTAGCTCAGCTGGTTACGCGCCGACCTATGAATCCATGAGGAGAAAAGGTTGTGTGTTCGATCCATCCCCGGTCCCAAACGGAGGAGGGATCGAGGGGCTTTAGCATCCGTGGATGTATGCTTGAATGTTCTCTAATGATTCCAGCAAAATGACTTCTAGCTGCCCCAAAGATGGATAGAATATAGAAGAACAATAGTCATGTGATATGCATTGATATACGGAATTTACCAGTATATCTATTTGTAACTTGTAAGAGTTCCATAATTTCGGTCTTAAGCTTGATGTTGCATGTGTTAAAGAATGTCAATATGGCAAAAGCAAATGTTTCACTGTGTTTTAAGTGTGAACTTGCTGGTGTGAACACAGTAAGTTCCGGGACGTTGTATATGAATAAAATTGAAATATAAGTAACTGGTGGTGAAGCGTTTGTTATTATTATGATATGCTCCAATATGTACAACTCCTGGCAGCTCCCACTATAAACATAATTTACTATTAAAAATCAAATCCCACTAAAGACATTTTCATGTGTAACTTTGTTCATTTCTTTAATCGATTTTTGCCATTTAAAAAAGCTTGAAGTTGCTAGAAAAACAGTTGTCTGAGAGGTTCAAAATTGTGTCACTGAACTATTTCTAAGTGTGCAGATTGCAATAAAGGGTTCTGATTCATCAAAGTTGAAGGCAAACGTTGGCTATTTTATCGTTGGGCAGCATTTCTCTATCGATAACAACTCTTGTAGGTGGAAAATGTCATTAATTCTGATTGGAATTTCTTCTGTTCATTACCTTTGCGGGAAAGTGTTTTAATGAAAAGAAATAGCAAAAGTAATAGAGAGTCAACGAGTGAAAGGAAACAAAGTACTCGAGTCCCCCGTGTGAAACTGCTGATTTCTGGAAGCCAAAAGAACATGGCGTAGGTATTACTTCCGAAAAGGTGAAACATGGGTTAATCAAACTCAAGAGGATGCTAAGAGAAAAAATATCCCGAATTGTGTATTAGTTCCAAAAGTTAAATAATCGTTAATAACTTGAAAAGAAAAACATTACTATAAAGATGAAATAAACTTTCTGAATAGGACCTTTGAAACATTCACTTTTCAGCTATTCGTAAGTTGTTGCTTACTTCGACTAGTTTTTATGAAATTATTTGTTTACAAAAACATAAATGCATATAATTATCAAAACAAAACATGTATTTTAGAAAAAACCAACTTAAATATATTCTAATAATGTATAAATCTACAACTGGTTTTAAAAGCCACTGCTCTTTTTTTAGCCGATGTGGGATTTCTGGATAATACTAAAACTGCTGGCTGATTTTACACTTCATCGCGTTTTCTTACTTAAATTGTGTATATATGAACATTGAATATTTTTGGAAGAGGAAAGACCAACATGGAGCCTTTGGTTTTGTTAAGTAACGTTATATAGTGCTAGCTCAGCTGGTAGCGCGCCGACCTATGAATCCGTGCGGAGGAAAGGTTGTGGGCTCGATCCCTCCCCCGTCCCAAGCTGGATTGAGCAACCGTGGGATTAAATGTTCTCCTATGATTCCCGCAAAACCGACTTCTAGCTGCCCCAAAGATGGAAAGAATAACAAGAACACCCTTCATGTGATATACATTGATATACGGAATAAGTAGTTTTTAGTAATTTTATAGGATTGTCAGACTCAATAAGATACCCGCCTGATGTTGCAAAGGGAATTGTTAGTTTTTGAGAATATAAAAATTATTGTTTCAGACTTGTTTGTAAGCATTTCAATAATACCGCGTGACGTCAAGAAAACAAAAATACAGAATAAATTAATCAATATACACATTCAAACCACATAAAGTTTTGAAATGTACTTGTTCTCGTATGTTATGGATAAATAATGTGTCGCAAAAGATTTTCCCTACTAAAGGTGCTGCGTGAAAAGAAGATATCTCATTGTCAGAAAAGCTTGAACCCCTAGGTAGAAATGCAAAGTTGTCACTCATATTTCTGATATGGTCTATTTTAGATAAGGTGCGAAACATATGTGATTGGTCCAACTAGCAAAATACCCTTCATTGAAGCTCAGTCAAGCAACACAATTGAAACTTGAAAACAAACCGCCAAAATCAGTAATTCTTTCTGTTTTACAGTTTTTGGTCATGTTGCACCCTTCGGGGGGATAATCTTTCGAAATGTTTTAAGAAGGCCTTAGACCGGCTGAGCCGGCAACTTATCAGGCAAAGAACATTAAAACACAAAAGTAATTTAGTAACAAGTAGGATTTTCTGTATTTGAAGTATATTGCAAGTTACCAAGGAAACACAACGGCGAGAGAATATTTAAAATTAGGAGGTGGCAGACAGAATACGTTTAATTAGGCACTATTGAGATTTAGGAGCGCCAATCTTAGACTGAGCCGAAAGAGTAGGGACCGCCCGTAGGTCTGAGACGAAACATTTGAAAAGAGAAGGGGGTCT
The DNA here is from genome assembly GCA_034691345.1 of Phasmarhabditis papillosa. Classification (NCBI taxonomy): domain Eukaryota; kingdom Metazoa; phylum Nematoda; class Chromadorea; order Rhabditida; family Rhabditidae; genus Pellioditis; species Pellioditis papillosa. The sequence continues at coordinate 12,315 of JAQGAV010000415.1, forward strand.
CCTAGAGAGTAGCAGGTAATAGAACAGTTTTATGTGATTCAGGAAAGCAGCCATAAAATAAAATGTGGAATAAATAATCCCGACTGTGATAATTGAAAAAACTAAATGAAGTCAAAAAAGGTGGTGAGGTAAATGTTTCAGGAATTGGGAACATTGTGCAGGGTTCTCTCCAAACAATACTATTCAACGTCCATGTTCATTATATATATTGGGAAAAAATAGAAGTGAACTTGAGTAGTTGAAAAGTATTTCGATATTCTATAACGTTCTTTCTATATTTTCGGTAGCACATATTCGTCTAGCACCAACGTCCTTCGAGTCGATATTCCGCCGTGGGGTTTAGGTTCATTGGAAGAAATCGCCGTTCTTAAAAATCTTTGCTCACAATTACTTCGATAAGATGGGAATTGTTCCAATTTCCATCGAAACATTGGAACTGCGTAATATTAGCATTCAATTCATACAATAAGTATTACGACTTTCCTGATTACATTAATAGGGATTTATGATGTTATGAGGGAATTCCTTATTTTAAATCGATGACTATGGCTTCATGGCTGATTCATACCATTGAGCAGCACATTTCAGCACCAACTATGATGGACAAAACTGTTTATTTTTCATTTTTTCACCGTTTTCTTTTTTGTAAACACTATATTCCAACTTGTTGCGTTCTGTTGAACCCAATAAGTTGAAATATTGTGTTTTCAAAAACGAAAACGGTGAAAAATTACTACTAGAAGGCTAAAAACAATTGAAACCTTTGATCAATTATGCATTCCAGTTGTTCCGATATTTCGGTGAATGTTTCCGCTTCAGACCAATTATCTAGCTAATGTAGGAAGTGGTCAATTGTCCGAAAAAATAGTGTGGGTTCTCAGAATAATTTAGTTGCTGTATACTTCCGGTATTTTTGGATTGAAAACAATAGGCTATAGGGAAATAACACACGGAAATAACGGATATTATCAGTTAGATTAAATTTTAAATCGGGCATTTCTCTTTTGGTATCGTCTCTATAATGATCGTTCTATCATATATAAGTAAAATTTTGAATTCTAGTAAGATCTTCTTGAAGAATGAAAGGAAAATGGTGACGATCAGAACTTCCGGGGTTTGATTATGGTTTTGAATAGTTTAACGTTAAGAAATGGTACTAATATTTTGCGTAATAAGTTTCTAAGCAACGAAAAATAGTAGATGTTTTTCCTGCAATAGTCTAATACCTCATCACTCAGAGCAAGCAATATGAAAGTATACAGCTTTAATGTTAGTTTATTGTTTGTTTCTGAAACAGTTACTTTCACCCGATTACGATGAAAATTGGAAAACAGTTCAGGTAAGTTCAAACAATAGATAATATGATGCATTCTCATTTTTCTCTGGTCGACTGGGAATCAGCAAAGTACCAGTGGAATTTGTTTTTATTAATTTTTGCGATGTAGTTACAAATGGTAAACAAGATACCAGAAAGTTCTACTGGTATATAATAAAGTTTTACTACTATACCAGCAAAAAATAGTGGATTTCTAGTATACCACTGGGATTTGCTGGAGTCCGATGGGGCCCGGAAATAACCCACTGGGTTCCAGTAAGTTATGCCTCGACATTCTGGGTTTCAGTGGTACATTTGCTCGTATCTGGTGGAGCAGAGTTATTAAAGATAATAATCTAGGCTGATGAACAATTAGATCTTTAGCTCTATTGTCCGGGGAGTAAATGTTTTGAAAGTATCACAAGCTTAATCAAGCTTCACTTAAATAGTTTTTTCTCTAAATAGTGGAATTGATGTTGTAATTAATACATGTAAATTATCTGTTGGAACGCTAATAGCCGACTGTAACCTATAATTTCAAAGCTATAATTTGTGAAAACTTCAAATAAGTGAAGCATTTGTATAGTCTGATATTTCCCAACTAGAACGTTTCTATAGTTCAGTGAATGTTTCGGTCTTGAGATTATTATGAGGAATTCTTCCAATAATTCTGTATTTGCATTGATATTTATCCTATGAGAGTGCAATCGTAAGTAATTCATGTACTTGATAATATCAAACATTAAAAACTTGAATCCGGGTACACTTACAATAGTGATTAGCAAGACTATTAAACAGATTACACGGGGTTTCCTCTGGTTTAATTATAAAAGCAGTTAATTGTGCAACTGAGACTGAATTTAGATACTCTGACTACCAGAGCTGTTAAACCGGCCTTTTTTGCACCGGCCGGCACAGCCCGGCCCAGGTGCAAAAAAGTAGGCCGAGCCAGGCCGGTTTAACGGCTTTGCAGGTGCCTACTCTGTCAGGTGCCGCCCGTATTCAGTTTCTCAGATGTATAATTACTCTAAGAGTAAATTTTTCGCTAGATAAAGTTAGCCATACTCGATTGTAATTAAAATATTCATAATTTCTTTTCGATTGTTTTATTATATAATACAAATTATAGGTTCTTTTCTTTGCTTGAACTTTTGAACTATGTTTTCTTAATAAAAACCACTTAATAGTTTGAAGGAGCACGTTATTTTATTATTTTAATGATAGCCTATACGATAGGATGTCATGAAAGCTGAAGAAGCAAATGATTTCTAATCTTACATCAGATGATAGATATATACTACTATATTTTTAAGAACCGCACTAAATCAGAACAGTTATCAACTAAAGCTCCAAAAAGCTCGTTTTTGAAAACGAGCACAAACGCCCAACTCTAGACGCTACTATATTTTTAAGAACCGAACTAAATTATATTTTTATACGCAGTTGATGCGCAGCGATGTTGCACATTGTTGACTAGAGCGATAAAACGTATACCGCTAGACAACAAGGCGGTTGCATATTTCAAAAGTATGAGCAACTTTCCTATTTGGAGATATTTTCAGATGTTCGGTTAATATAGTTCGGTGTTTCTTACACGTAGCTGCTTATATATACAAATAGTGTATATACAATATTCTAATATATGTATATTCAATTTTATTTGTGTTCGACCTATTGTAATGGAAATTGGTAAAAAGTTGCAAGTTGTTATAACAAGACATGATAGCGCACTGCGTATACAAAGATTGACAAATCAACTTTTTTTTTTGAATTTTTGAAAGTTTTTGAAAGTTTTAATTTATAAAGTGTTTGTGTATTTTGAAAGCACAGAAGTAAATAATCAGAATGATTAAACGCGCCAATAAAAATTTTGAAAATTGGTGGGAAACAAACTTTATTTTAACCAAACGCTTGCGTGCTCTATTTAATTGACGGTGCGCAACATCCATGCAGTCAGTAATATTTTCATTAACTGCTCAATCTCTTTTTCTTTTATGTGAATTGTTCATTTATTTACTGTTCTTTGTGTTTTAAGTGTTTCCAGTAAATTATTGTGTATTTATCTTTAATTTTCAGTAATTAACGTAAAAACTAGTTAAAATGGATAAGACTATCATCACTTTGGACCTTCGTGGGACAATTTTCAAAACGCACAAGAAAACCTTCGATAAGATGATCCTTTTCGCTGCTGATGCGTCTATGGTTGGTTACTAGTTGCAATATATTATAAATTATATATATAACAATTTGCTAAATAGTTTCTGGCAGTAAGAGAAAAGAAAGTAAACTTTGTTGTTTCACAAACTACAAATAAAAGCTTCTTTTTTGAGACATTCTTTTAAAGCATGATTTTTTTAATATTCTATAAATGAAATACTGTTTCTTTCAGACCGGTGAAAATGAATATTTTGTGGATAAGGATCCCAAGTACTTCAATCTCATTCTGGACTATGCTAAGGCCGAAGACAGTGTTCTTCCAAAGTCGTTGCAACTGATCCAGTCATCCGTTGCTGATTATGAAAAGGATAATTTGCTGTACGAAATCCAGGTGAGTGCTCTCCATTATATAAATATATATTAAACTTATTTATGGTCAGTCAGATACACTAACACTATAAGTTAAACAATTCATAACGACTAGTGGAATATATATGCTATACGAGCAGGTTTTTAAATATATAAAACCGTTGACTAATAGACTTTCTTTGAATGTACCTTCATATTTATATAATGGTTATCGAACTCTTAACAAACTATATTTTTAAGTTATCCTATTTCCTCATTAAACAACGCTAGAATAAATTCTCAGTAAACTTACTATTCCTTGACTAAAATAAATTATAAGCAACGTACGACGTTATCCACTCCTTTGACGTAAAATATCCGACAAAGAGTACTTTCTTTCAGTCATATGGTCTTTGTACTTGTTCCTACACCAATTACCGCATGGAAAAATATGAGCCTTCCTGCAAGAAGCACAAGACAAAGCTTACAGAACATTTGAAGATCTGCCGTAATGGTTCTGATCATCTCCACGGTTATATGAGCCCATGTGTATGGTGGATCTAGATTAGTAACCCTATAATCTTCTGTAACCGCGTTGTTGTCTAGCGGAATGTTACTCTTTGTTATAGTATTAGTCTTTTCGTTTTGTTTTTAGAATAAATTGTTAAACATCTCTTTTTTCCAACTGTCTTACTAATTTTGGGACAATAAGATTCTAGTTGAATCGAAAATTTACTTTGTGTTGACATAAAATTTCTCACACTTTTACAAGTTCCTCAGAGATATTAGTAAACAATGCGACTTCAGTATCTTTGGGCAAGACGGACCTACTCTATAATGAAATTTGAAATAGATAAGTTATTTTCCAAGTTGCATTTTCTAAGGTGACAAATAATATTGAAAACGTTTTTAAGTTGTTTTAATAAATGATAGGCTTGACTGAAAATAGAAAAAGAAAAGAGTAAAACGATATTTAGTTATATCGATTCATGTTGAAGCCACTGATTTGGTAAAAAGACAACTTGCGGAAATTTAAATCTGATTGAAAGATTCTAATAATACTCAAAGGATGCCCCAAATATTGAAATAGGTGTCTGTAGATAGAGCTGTTTTCCCTACTATACTTGTCGCAAGCTATCCCATATTTTGTGTTTCGTGCCTTCCGAAGACTGAAAGTTAGAAAGGGGCCGTTCTTGCTCCGAAGATTCCGGAATTAATGGCCGAAGCCCTGTCTCGAGGAAATTCACCATTATTGTGTGATACGAATACTTTAATACTTTATCCCATTTTCAACTTCTATAAATTCTAGCGTTCATGTGAATGCCAGCAGGCGCAGTGTTAAAAATGACGAAATACGCAGCAAACAAGGCCTCATTACTTTTGAATCTGACTATATTGGCGCAACTTTCCGTTGATGCTTAATAATTCTTTCATATGGAATTCTATTTCAATATTTGCTAATATAGTTACAACTATTAAGTTAAGATGTTTTTACTACTCTGCGTATCACTTCTAGCAGAATCTATAGCAAATCATATCTTAAGTAACTATGAGCAACAATCAGCATGGTCTCCATGGAATAATGTAGGTTTGGTATTCGTCACAATTCACTAAACAGTTCGTAAAAGAAGATGTTGGGTTGCCAGAAGATTGTCAACAGAGGTGGAGTTATAACGGTTCACATTAAAGAAGATGTACATTTTTATTATAAACAGTTCCTTTAAAGTCTCTACTTGTCTGGGAGTAAATGTTTTAAAAGTACTAAAATCATGGCAAGCTTCATTTAAATAGTTTTTTCTCTAAATTGTGGAATCGGTGTTGTAATACATGTAAATTATATATTGTAACGGTAATAGCCGACTGTAACCTATAATTTCAAAGCTATAATTTGTGAAAACTTCAAATTAGTGAAGCATTTGTATAGTCTGATATTTCCCAATTAGAACGTTTCTATAGTTCAGTGAATGTTTCGGTCTGAGATTATGGGGAAAACTGTGGCAAGACCTTCTAATCATGTTGCATTTGCAACGATATTAGTCCCATGAGAGTGCAATTGTAAGTAATTCATGTACTTGACTTGATACTATCAAACATTAAAAAATAGAATCCGAGTATACTTACAACAGTGATTAATATGTCTATTAAACAGATTACACGAGCTTTCCTCTGGTTTAATTATGAACGCAGTTAAGTGTGCAACTGAGACTGGATTAAGATACTCTGACTACCAGAGCTGTTAAACCGTCCGGGCCGGCCCGGCCTGGGTTCCAAATCTTAGGCCGGGCAGTCAGCCGCCTGTACTCAAAAACTATAAATGATGAACCTATAGAGTGGTCACGGGTTCGAATCCACCCGGAACCATTATGTTTTGTTATTTTTCAATGAATTCCTTGTGCTAAGAAATGGCTAATTCAAATTGTTTTATAAAAACACCCAAAATTTGCATATTTATTCCTGAAAAACCAGGATCTTGCAGAAAAAGCCTTGAAAACCGGCCTACCCCGGCCCATGTGCAAAAATGTAGGCCGGGCCGGTTTAACAGCTCTGCTAACTACTCTGTCAGGTGCAGACCGTAGTCAGTCTCACAGATCTATACTTACTCCAACAGTAAATTTTTCGCTAGTTCTAGTTAGCCATACTTGATTGTCATTTAAATTATTTAAAATTATTTTCGATTGTTTTTATTATATATTTCATATTACATGTTCTTACTCCTTTCCTGAACTTTTGAACTAAGTTTTCTTCATATAGTTTGAATAAGTATGTTATTTTATTATTTTAGTGACAACCTCTACGCTAGGATGTCATGAAAGCTGAAAAAGCAAATGTTTCTAATCTTACATCATTCTGTCAGTAGAAGCTTTTCAATAACTACTATATCGGCTTAGGTTTTATACTTTCAACTTTTATAAACTGTTTATTCAATATCGTATCGGGCACGCCTTCTGTTTGTTGTGACTTTATATTGTTTAATGGATAATGCTGCTTCACCAGAAAATAAACAATTTGTAACAAATAATTACTATGTTTAGCAGAGAATAAGCAATTTTCGCATGTAATTAACAAAAATTATATTTGTTAGTAACAGGCATAATGCAACTAATATATTATAATTATTCTTATTAACAAAAATGCGAGTCTAATCTTGTATTCCAATTGTTTGAGCAATTCTGTGATTGAATCTGCTTTACTTAGTGACTGCGATCTAACGGTCAGAACATGGTGAACGACTCAATAGCTGCTTTGGGAGTTCGGGGGCTAGTAAAATCCATTCTTCATGGAATAGAGTGGAAATGGTTAGTCTGATATAAAACATGAAATTATCATTTTACATTTAGCATAGATATTCAAATGTTGACTAATATTTAATGTTGATGTTGAATAAACCTACTAATAGAAGATAGTTCGTTATGAATATTCTTGATGATGTCTTATGTTGGATGTGCAACTAAGTTGTGAACCAGTTAACAAAAAAAAGTAATTGAACCAGATAATTTTAGCATTCAGTAAATCCTTTGTGAAACATTTACTTCGGTAGAATCTAAAATTAACCTTAGTGATAGTGATACTGCTATTAAGCACTACTTGAGAAAGCTATAGTTAATTATATCTAAAAAATTTTTTTACCGGTACCAAAGTTTGAAAGAACCGACCCACTTTCAAAATTTTCCGGCACACAATTCCTGTACCAGCCCGTAATTTTCAAAACGGGCCCGAAAACTCTTTCCCTATTCGATGATGGTTTGTGTGTTATAGGATGGGGGGGGGGGGGCTTTTATTCGGTGGTCTGTGGGTTGACCTTATTTCGCCTTCTTATCCCTTTTATTTGACAGAAAGCAAGTACAGTCGCAGAATAGTATTTATCTTAGAGATGATTTAGTGGATAAGCAGATATTATTCAAAGAGAGAACTGATAGATCCTGATTCGACTTTTCTCTTTCAGTCGAATACACTCATCCGGCTTTGGCTGATATCACTATCGTAGAGTCTTTGTTCACTTGTTTGCTATTTTTTGCTGTAGTTTATCAGAGATCATTTTAATTGCCAATAAAGAAAATAGATAATGTTAATATTTATAATTTTATATATTTATAACTTTATCATCAAGATCCATATAGTCGGCGGACAAACGATATGTAAGTTAAAGATCTAAATGCTCCATTTAAAAAGCGCAAAATAGTTATATTAGCCAACATAAATGAATTGTTTCAGAAATTTGCATAAGACTTAGTCGCCGACTATATCTATATCAGATTAAACGTAGACTTAGTGAATTAAATGAATATATCTCATTTAAATCAATGCATTGGTAACTTTCATTAGCCGCAAAGTAAATGTTTCGCTGTTTGACAAATTTTCACGATAGTACCTTGTGCCAATACAGTTCGTCTCTTCTTGAAAAATGTATCAATATACAAAGTATACGTTGATAGTAGCAGTCACTAAACTTTCTCAGACTAGTTTTCCACCAAAGTAGACTTATCCTAACATTTCTATCTTATTATCCTTTCGATTTTTCAGGAGAAGGTAGGGTCGGGGGCTGAGTTGACCCAATTGTTTGATCAACTAGGCTTCTCACTTTCTTTATTCGTTTTCTCTTTTATTTATATCACTTTTCTTTCATTCATGGATCCTGATTAGCTGCAAATGTTGTTTGATAATTTGAAGGTTTCCAAGATGTTGAAGTAGAAAATACCTATGAATCAATGTTTGAGCAGATCTAATATTTGAACCTGTATTCAATCAGAAGCTTGAATTGAACCAATTATCTTAAATTTTTAGTTCAGAGAAATGAATAATTAATATGACACAACAAAGTGACAGTGTGCAATTTTTCAAAACTTTTCGTTTTAATGAATGTATAGTCTACGGACAAATCTCATGTAGTTTAATGGTCTATTTATTATAAGGCGAGCGCACAATTATATCGGTATCTTGTACATTTTCTTTCGATTTCCGCGCTCCATCTGAATTCTACAGTACACCTCTGCAAAAGATTCATCCGGCGACTATATGTGATTGATCCACAACAATCATACAGTATGATAGAACTACTTGATTTTTTTCATTCTATAAATATAAACAAGTGCAGTTCTTTCTTTACCAAAATCTTTAAACTCTTCGGTCATCTTTTTGATTTCTTGGACTGTCGACGCAATTTTCATGCTGATTTGCCCTACTTTGCACTAAAACCTCGCGCGCCAATAAAGCCATCAAGGACGGGGCAGCACGAAATTTACCAAGCGGAACATCTTCTTTTCGAATTTGAAATGTTTTATTGTATTGACCAACTTTTTGGCCCCGTTTAAACGGTAACATTTCGTGGGTTCCGTTCACTTCCTTACTTACTGTTGGTTTGCTCGAGAGGCCGTGTTCATGGAAACAGGAAAACCTTTTCCGCGGAAAACATTTTTCATTAGGTATCTTGAATGTTTGAGGATTGTTCCAGGAACATTCCTGGAACATTCAAATTCTTGAACGACATAATCTCCTATCCAATCTTTGTTATCAATATTGATCAATACATTGTTTTAGTAGATAGATACACGTTGATTATCTTACTCAATCTCTCGTGATACTTTAGTTGACACGTCTCGTTTATCTTTGTCTTAAGGTTGTCGGAAGTTTTTCATTGCTTTGAAATATAACAACTTGCTGGGAACCAATTTAAGACAACATATCCATAAACATAAATGTCTCTGAAAGTGCGGTTATATTTTTGATATCATTAATCAATCCTCCTATGATTCATCATTTACAGTATGACATTTATTGATTTAAATAATGATTGATATAACTGGTCTTTTAAAAAAAGTGAAACCTAATGATGTCTGAAACCTGCTTAGCCACTGGCAATAGGTATAAGAATGGCTATGCATGACCATCAGAAAAGTTTGGCTTGCTTCTTTTCTAAGATCACTTGATATTAAAAATTTTGAAACATTTATTTCCATAGTTCAGTTCAAGTATTTACATTACATATTATTGTATCTACGTAAGGTCCTAAAGTAAATGTTTCTTATTCTTTCAATCGTTAAGTTTCACTGAATGTACAATATCACCATTTTTCTTTCGTGTCACAGCCACAATTTTAAAAATTTGTTATTTAGGGATGGTTTTATACATATTCCTCGCTTGCTTAGTGCCGCTGGTGGCTGGTCAGGGTTCTCCCCTTTCTAAGGCCTGGAATGAGGCTCTGCCCGGAGTTCAGCCCTTCTGGGAGAAATACCAGACTGGACCACATGGAGTAGTTATCAGAGGATGGCAGTTCTCTAGATGTGCCAGTGAACAGGTAACAATAAAAACATATCTATTTAAAGGTGGAACGAAACTCCAAAAAAGTGATAATTTGATAAAGGAAACAGTACTTGAGGCAGTTATTTGAAATCCAAAAAGTCGATGTTTTATGAGCTTTCAGTAAAGTAGCCAGTAAAATACAGCTCCAGAACACGATTTATTCAACAAGAACACTAGATATTTATAAGCGGCAACACAAATTTGATTTTATAAAATAGTTAAGATTATGGACAGATCAACATATTTTTAGAATCAGTATGTTCAGATCTATAAAATAAGACCAAATTTGAAGAAAACGGTTAACAAATGGCGAAAATTGATTGTAGCTTGCATATTGCTACTTATAATGAAACATTTCAGTGGACTGAGTACGTTGTTAATGTCTCCAATATCGTTATCTGGCCAGATTATCCAAGATTCCCCGGACCAATCTTCTTCAATGTAACCATGGATGTATCCGAAGATCTGCCAGTTGACAAGATTGAAATGGACCTTGAGGTAAATTGCCTCTCAACAATTATCATTTACTTTTCAATAACTTTGCATTAATTAAAACTAATTCAATGGAACAGAAACATACCTAAAGAAAAAGAAGAACTTACCCACTTGTTAGTATCAAAAGTTTGCATGTAAAGAAAAAATAAAAAGAAAAAAGATTGGAAAAAGAAACTTAATTTTCAATAATCAGTATATATTCGAAAACCGAGATACAGCTACCAAAAAGTAAAAGTTTCAAAAGTCACTAAACTGTGGATAATATTCTCCAAGACAATGAGCTGCTAGGTTTCGCTTCTCTGCAAAAAATCAATAAATGTTAGATTTTATCGTGGTTATCTAATGAATTTAGGTTCGTCACGCTGTCACCAACAAACAGGGATCCAAGGGATGGCAAGTAATCCCATGTCAGGGATGGAATATCATTGACGGATGCGATGGAGTAGGATCATGGTTAGTTGTTTATGGAAAATATATTAGAGATCATCAATCAGGAAAAGCTAACCATACACTACTTACATAATATCATACTTTGCAAGTTTAAGGACTGAGAGTTCACTGTCTTGAAACATATTCCGCTGCTTTAACAAACTTTGAAACATTCACTTTTAAGAAAATTGAAAGTCTGATTATTCGTTTGCATTGAAAATCTATCAGTGAATCAAATAGCTGTTTAATTGATAATTTCAGCCGCTACTGTGACATGTTGGACAAATGTAACGAGGCCGTTAAAGGAGCTCACAAGTACATCAAAGACAGAAAGGCCATGGACTTCTTGAAACAGAACAAGGCAAGTATTTTATGAATTTAGTCTAGAGTCAAACTTATTTAAACAATACATTTCTTGTTCTTATAACCACCGTAGTAATCATATATTATTCAAAATTAAATGTTTCTATTCGCCTTATGTATATGCAAACTCCAGTGAACAAACAAAACTTCGTAATCTTAAGCTTAGTCAATATTCGTCTACATTTAGCTCTGTCCACCACCAAAGGGTCACTGGACTATGACCTTCTCTAAGGTTTTCTCCTCAGAAGATCTGCCAAAGTCCTTCTTCGGACCCCTTCAGTCGGTAAGATTTACATTCTGTTGAAACAATACAACTACCTTATATTTTATCGTAATAAAGAAACATTGTATAAAGCATGCTTAAAATATGGGATAATCAACTTGCTTAAGAACGAGTATTGGCTAACCTTCTCCTTCACTGATGGCAAAGACAAGAAGCTGGGATGTGCTAGGTATGTCAAATAGTCGAAAATAAGAGTTAATTTCAAAAAATATACCGTCTAGTAAAATACAGATCGAAATATACAACAAACTGAGCCGTAGTGAAACATCTTAAAATTGAATGGTGATCAACATTAAATCATATAATTTTTCTGTAAAATTCGGTTTTCGTCTCTCTCAAGACCTGGGTTTGCAGCGCGATATCACAAGCGGGGCGCAGTGTTAGAAAAAATGAATGTAAAATCGGTCGACGTGGTGCTGGAAACCTAGGTCTGGAGATACACTATAGGTTGATTTCCTGAAACTAGTTAACACTAAGTTCTACAACGATGTCATTTGTCTGCTGAACAAAATAATAACTCGGTTCATTGGGCTGAAATATTGTATTACTTATATGTTAGGGTTTCCATGTAAATACAAAACAAACTAGCTACAACTTGAAATGAACTATAACATACTTTCTGAAACACTTCCTTTTTGGGTAAAATGACTAGAACTTAGAAAAATACATTTACTCAGGGCTGGGAAAAGGCCGGCTCGTTTCTAAAATTTTCGGCCCCTACCCGGCCCGTAAAATTAACAGCCCTGCATTTATTCAATGGAAACAGTAACAAGACTTAGTTATTCAAAAGAAATAATGAATATTTTAATTACGGATAGTATAAATAAAATTCTTCCAGACTGTGGGTCGACGTGTGCAAGTACCATCTCCAGGACAAATCGCAAAAGTGTCTACGTGACCCTAATGCCTTCAAGAACTTCATCAACGAAATCTCATCGCAAGCTGAACAAATCAGAAACCGCGGTGGATAAGCTGATCCGAGTAACAAACAACGTCTACTACCACGTCTTTCAAGCATTTAGCAATTCAAGCTTAATGCGAACTATTTATTTCACTTATTTATTTATTTATTTTTCCGAAATCTTTGTATAAATTTCTGCGATTCGAGTTCAAGTTTTGTTTTCTCATAACAAGAGGCAATAAATGTTTTAGCTAAAAGTGTTTCAATTTGGCCAGAGTACAGTAGTAAACGGGTTGACGTTAAAGGCACGGTACACTCAACATTTCTTATTTTTTCATGTTATTCCTCTTCAATGTCTGGGACAGTTTGGAAATTCGACATTACTATATATATTGTTGATACAAACTGGCTTATATAGAATATAAACATATGTCTCAACGTTTACTTCACCTGTAGTACAACGTACAACATACACCAATAGAAAACAAAGTGTTCACTCTGAAGCGTATTTAAATAAAAACAAACAATGCTAAACCAATAAGTGACCAACATTTCGGACTATGGCTAGATGTGTGCTTATAACATACCGAAGATATGTAGAGCCCAGAAGTGTTAATACAAACCCCCTAAGTTCTTCTATGGACCCAGTTTTAGATCATCCCCGGCACAAAATATCCTAAACCGAGAACTTCGCTGATCTACTCACTCAGCAATAAACAACTTCTAATAAGAATTTTAACTCGACGTCGACGGATGAATGGTTGGCAGGGGTGTACGGTAAATTTAGAAGGAGCGCGGAAATCAAAAGGAAATATACAAGTAACCGATACAATTGTCCGCTCGCATTATAACAAATGGACCTTTAGCTGCAAGCGATTCATCCGACGACTATATTATTACAATCCTCTGTTATCTGTACATTATGTCATTACACCTTAATTATAGTTTAATTTCGTACTTTCTTTTTATTTCAAGAACCAATAAATCTTCTAGTTGAGGTAATGAATACGTTTACATATTTCAGTAATTCGATGGAGGTGTCTGTAGTAAACAAAATTTGTTTGGTAATGAATTTGATTAAACCCACTCCCGAATAGTAAATGTTTCATATTATAATATTATAGAAACATATTACGCTAAATGAATGATTCAATATGTTCAACTCAAATCTATTTACCGTGTTTGTTGTTTGCTATATGTCCATACCTATTTTTCTAGCCCAAATTTTTATTTTCAAATAGGTGTGCAGTTCAAAACAAATGAATTTTTCCAATGAGTTACAGTTTATATTTGTAATTTTTTCAAAATTGTGTTCTCGGGACTATAATCTTTAAAAGCAGCCAGGCATCATTCTGGGGTTGTCGATTTTCTACTACTGACTATTAAAAAGTAACACATTTACCTGTTGATATAGTCTGATTCGAGAGTATCAATGGAGTGTTAAAAAACGAATCTCATTGAAAATGGCTCTGAAAGTATTCGAAAACCGAAAATATACGCAAAATTTTTTCTCCATTATTCATCTTGAATCAGACTATAGCTGGGCTGGTAAAGGTTAGAATTGGATATGATGTAGAATGGCATATACGTAACCAGGTTTGAATTTCGTTTAGCCAGTGCTGATTAATACCCATTAATGAAATGTATAAGTGAAAAACGAGCTTCGAGCTTCGAGCTCAAGCTTAAGCTCGTTTTTCAAGCTTGGGCTCGTTTTTTCGAGCCGAGCTGCCCAACTCTATTGTCTACAAAAGCAATAATAATTTTGATTCAAGATCTCTTGCAGACTGAAACCAATTTGTTTACCTAAACATTAGAAGACATTCCGCAGGTTTTTCTCATACTATGAGAATTTTAATATTCTTAATAAAAGAAAGAATCAAGAATAACAGACCAGATTACAGTATTACAATGTTTTCCATAGACATAGCTCATTTGTTTACAACTTGATTTTCTAAAATTTCAATTACTTTAGGCGTTTTCTCTTCTAGAACAGTAATTCGCAATGATTCGTATAGTCATATTCAAAAGCAATAAGGCTGTTTAATCTGCGTATTATATCATTTTTAACACTGCACCCGTTGGCAATTTACGCCCACGGAACCTGCGATTGCAAGTTTGCCTTCGTTTCCTATGCCTCAGACAAACATTATTTTTCCGCCTGCCCCCAATCTAATTTTACACGGCTGTATTATTTTTGAATCCGACTATATTAAAGTAGATTAGGAGGAAACAGCAGCTAAACCAGTAACCAATAAGGAACAATACCGAAGACTGATAGTACTTTGCCTATCCATTTTAGCTCAGTTAATTGAAATGAAGTAGCGCAAGGGAATACCGACACCGAACTGTGCATGATATCCAGTGAGCTTGTAATGCAAACTCTAAAACATTTACTATAGTGCGACTCAAGATGAATAATGAAGTGTTACTTGTTGCGTATTTTAAGGAGATTTTGGTTATATTTTCGGTTTTCGAATACTTTCAGAGCCATTGTGAATGATATTCTTTTGTTGACACTCCATTATTACTCTCGAATCAGAATATATTGCACTAATGGGTTAAAAGTTGCATCTGCTAGCGTTCAAATCTTGAATTTCAAATATTTTGGACTCTGTAATTAAAGCAAATTTATAGTTTATAATTCTTTAAACAATACTTAAAGTTATTTATCTAAAAGATCCGCTATCTTAATCTTTAAACGTAAATGATCAGAAACGTTCAATCGCGTTCTAATTCTAGCACCACCTCGTGCCTATGAGAAAGCAATTAATCTCTGATTAACAAAGATTGCAAGTAAAATGAACTGCATTGAGTGTGCGATCCTGTTTCGGTTCGAACAAATTCAATTTTAAACATTTGAACTATATTTTAAAGGAAATGTTGTTGAGAATATTATTCTTATTGAATTGTTGTTTATACTTTAAGTGATTTAAAGGGTGATATATTTTCTGTATTCGCACATATCACACAATAACTATAGATTCCTTCGGCATGGGGTTTCGGCGATTCATTCCGGAATCTTTTGAGCAGAGACGTCTCTTTCTAACCTTCGATCTTCGGGGGCACGAAACATTAGATAAGTTATCTGCTGGTTTCCCCAGCTTTCTACAGATACGGGGATTCGAACCCACAGTTTCAAATTCTTGGGTATTCAGAGACCGCTGCTCTAACGACTAGGCTAAAGCACCCGCATACTGTATATAGCTAAATAATATGAGTTAATGGATTCCGGAACCGTAAACATAATCTGTTTATATCACAAAACAATTTTTCGCTATTGTAAGATCCGAGAGTAATAATGGAGTGTTAAACGAGAATCTCGCAAGTAACACTCCATTATTCTTCAATCAGACTATGACAAGTGTTAGCTTACTGAAAGCTCAATCTTAATTGTATTGTATATTGTTATTTTATATAAGTTTCGCTTGACTATCCGGAACATCAGTACCTCAGGCTTAAATCTTAACTTTTTACATTTTTGAAACATTTAATTTAGATGAGTTCAACTGCGTTTATCTTCCAATCAACCCCATTGGATATAAAGCCAATATGTAACCCGGATCATTATGATACAACCGTGGAATTACTGCAGTTCCTACTGCAAATGCTATACCTTTTACCCACAGTTGCTCTCTACATAACATTATTTCTAATTGTCTATTCTTGCGATTTCCAAAAAGAGTTTAATACAACATTCTGGAATCTGTTTGGAGTCTGTTCAGTATTGGTAAGTACACTGTCCCTTTGTAGAAATACTAACGCTATTCATATATAGTCTATCTCAAGACCTAGGTTTACAGCGCGGTATCCCGAGCGGGGCTCAGTGTTATAAAAAATGAATGTAAAATTGGTCGACGTGGTGCGTTTCTGGAAAAGTACATTCATTTTTTATAACGATGTACCCCACTCGTGATACCGCGCTGGAAACCTAGGTCTTGAGATAGACTATAGTGTTTATGGAACTGGAACAAGCGAAACATTTACTTTGATACTTAAATGAGTATCAAAGTGTCCTGCTTAAATGCAGGACATTGTTTTCGCTGGCAGTAAAAATATTCTGGGTAGAACTTTGCAAAAGAACTTGACCTTATATTCTGAATGTTTTCGTATACAAATGGTATTTATTCCACCTGCAAAGACAATAGCACTAATTTTTGAAAGCTAGGCACATACATTTTAGTCCGTAAAACATTTAGTTTCTCCGTACAAACAACTTTCCTGAGTAAGCATGAATTAAGCAACAACATATTAAAACTCGAGCAAATTCTAATGATTGTTTTAAAAAAAAATGATTATAAAGAATCCAATTTAATAGTGCATAAACATTTTATTTAACATTTTGTTTTCAGTCACTGTTTTCTTTTTTGCTCGAGACGCTTCCATCCCGCATATTACTGTACATTTCGTCGCTTTGTCCATGGGCAATCAGCAGCTTCAATACACCATCCCTACAGTTTACTATTCTACTCTTTATTACCAGATACTGTAATATTGCAAATACTTTATGTAATATATGTCTGTGCATGAACAGATTAACCATTGCTATAGTGCCGAAACTTGAAGAAACGGTTGGTTAAATTCAGAGCTGGTTACCGGCCCCCGCCTGAAATTTTGAAACCCAGGCCCGGCCGGCCGGATAACCACCTCAGGGGGTACATAAAGGCTGGAAACCGGCCCGGCCTAACATGTTGATACCCATGCCGAGCCAGCCGGATAACCACCTTTTGTAAAATTCAAACTGCATAGTTGGGAATATACAGAATGTTACATGGCTTTATAAATAGCTTAATATGTTCAGAAACTTTTTTTACATGAGTAGACGTTTTTCGCTACCACATTAGTAGTTACAATATCTTGTTGCAGCGACTAGCATACTGTAGTTTGTAGAGGCTACCTAGGTCAATATCCTTCATATTTCAGATATGGAAGTTTCTGATTCCATTTTCGTATATCTTCATTCTTTTTGTACCCTTTCTTCTTTCATACAACACTGTATACTATGAGTATTCTGCGCATCCTGCTCTAAGTGGTGTTGAGTTTGATTATCAGAAACATTTTACTTCGGTGAGGAACAATTTTCTACTGCTGAAAAAAGAAATCGGGCGCAACGATATATTCTCTTGGGATAGTAGCATGAATGGTAGAATACAATTGAAATGAGTGTCGATAGGCTTACAAAGATCTTGTGACTTATGAAGCCAAATTATATAGAGAGAAAGTTGTTTGCTTTCCTCTTCCATGCATGTTCGCATTTCGTTACTGCGATTCCATCGACCTCTAGCTTATGAAGCAAAGCTTATGACCCATGGGCCACCACGCCACTTCTTTTGATATAAAGAATATCCAGAAAATATTAATACTTTCTATAATTTCAGTCATCAACAGAACAAGTCCATTTTGTCCTAAATCTATGTGCTCTTGTAATAATAACAGTCGGTACAATCGTTACCGTCTCCCTTCTAAATATATTTCCTGGTCGGGTACTGCAGGAAGATGAACAATTGTGTGAAGCTGGACTCATTCAATGTATTACATTGGTTATCACAAGTGCTTATAATGTAAGTTTTAACAGTATATATTTTTCGAAGATAGGGGCAACATTTGTGCATCTCAAATAGCGGATGAATCTGAGTTTAAAAACTTAGACAGGCCCACTGTTATACAAGGTCGCCAGAAATTTTAGCATTAACATATTATATGGACACTATCTCAAATAAGCATAAAGTTAAGGGTTTACAATAGTATAATACTAATATTTATACTTGAGCTTATAGATTTATATTTTTTGAAACGTTTGCTTTTGTCTCTCCATTAAGGTTATTTCAGATTTACTTTTCTTCCCATGGAGATTCTCAGTTCAACGCAAGAGCCAATTACTATATTCAGGATCTTGGTTTTGTAATGTAAGTATTGCATTGCCATGGATTGCCATGGGCACTCTGCCTTTATTTAGTGGCCCCAAAATGAGTTGCCAGCAGATTACAGATAATCAAATAGATAAAAAAAAAGTTATTTCCCTTGGTGAAATTTGACTTTTCAGTGCTCCCTGGTCATTCGTAATGCGTAGTTCAAAAATACGAACTCGCCTTGCTGAGATCTTGTGCTGCCGTGCAGGCGAAAAAGTCGAACCACTGTTTGCCAAAAAAGAAAGTTTGAGATCAGCTTGAGATCCCCGTACATAATATTTCAATAAAAACCTGGCTTATTTGTCTGATTTACCGTTCTTATTATTAACTGATCGTGTTTAGACGATATCTACATCGCCTTTTCACATTAACCTTGAAGATAGCAGTTAGAAAATTCATATTATACGATTTATATGAAAGGAACTAAGAACATATATATAGTTCTATTCAAGAACAATAATGGAGTGTTAAGAAAGAATATCGTTGAAAATGGCTCTGAAAGTATTCGAAAACCGAAAATATACGCAAAATTTCCTTAAAATACGCAAACAACACTCCATCATTCATATTGAATCGGACCATAACTATAGCCTGTATCCAACTCGGAACACTAAGCGCCCGGTGACAACCAGGCTGACCGCCAGGTACGCACAACCGCCAGGCAGAACGCCATGGGCTTAGCCATGTGTCAAAGGCGCCATGGGCTCCGCCAACGGCTATTTATATGGCGGTGTAATTCTTAAGCGGCTCCGCCAACGGCTATTTACCTGGCGGTGTAAGCCGCCAGGTAAAAAGTAAGGGGCGGCGCTGACTCCTGAGCCATGGGCGGGTCACCTGGTTATCACCGGGCGCTTAGGGTTTGTAGAAAGCTATGCTTCCCGCGCAATATCCTTTTTTCTACTAAACTTCATTCATTTTTATTTAACACAGCTGCTGAACATGGTCCTGCGCCGAATACCTTCCTTTTGCAAGCAACTTTATACGATTTGCTCTTACAACTGCTTTAGCCTAATGGATATAGCAGCGGTCTCTGAATCCGAGAGCCCGTAACTGCAGAAGGCTTAGGAAACTAGCAGCTAATTTATCCCATGTTTCGTGCACCCGAAGACTTAATGTTAGAAAGGAATCGTCTTTATTATTATTTTTTATTCCGTATTATAGGAGTATATTCCAGCATGAATGGCCGAAGCCCTGCCTCGAAGAAATCTACCATTATTGTGTGATACGAGTGATACAGGAAATAAAATTGTTTTAAATTGTTTAAATTGTTGACAGGAGGCTGTGTAATTAGCTCTTCAGTATATTTTGTATAAAAATAAAGTCGAAATATCCAATGTACATCGTCGAAACTATTTGAATACTACATAATACACTTCCACCATTACCGAACTTATAAGTGTTAAACCATTCAAATGGTGTTTAAAACGCGGTCTTTGAAGTGACCGATGCAGAAAAAAGAGTGAGATGATGCTCAGCCAAGAACAAGGGTAACGACGATATGTAGAGAACAAGAAACTGAAAGACGGTTGGATAATGGATTACGACAGCTGGTTGTATAGGAAAAAAGCAAATTGTTCCTGACACGGGAATGGTCTGACCAAAGGTTGAGCTTTCAAAAATCGGCCGATGTGGGTCGATAGGGTATACCCAGGGAAGGTTTATGAAATTTTTTCCCGCTGCTGAAGAAGCCCCGTTTTCGAGATATTTGACGTCAAAGTTTTGCTATGTAGGTTGTAAGCAGTAGATAATGTACCAGAAGCACTGCCCCAGTGGCCGACTGGTAAGAGTCTCGATCAGTAAGCCAACGGTATCTAGTTCGGACCCTTATGCTGTCAGTAGTTTTGCTAATTTTCTAATTTCAGAAAAATATTCAGAGTTTCCAGAATAAACTTTTTTATTTTTTATTTTTTTAAATTTTTTAGTCAAACTTTTGGGTAAACTTATTAGTAAACGACGTGAGAAAATCTATATTTTATTAACAATAATGATAATTTTCAACATAATCTTGAAAACATAATTGTTTCTTACAATAGATACAAACAACAAAAAACAAAACAAAACAACTACCTCCCATACTTCGTGTACTTATAATAAACAAGTGTCCAACTGGTCTTTCCTGTTTATGCCTGACCCTGAGAATAACTGACTAACTTCAGATACCGAAGTCAAATCTCTGATTCATTATACTTTCCATAGGGTTATGAGTGACCAAAATGTATTTGGCCTAGAAAAAACAAGCCAGCGTTTAAACTGGCCAGGCGAACCAGCACAAAATTGAGTGTTTTGATTTTAAAATACCTAAAACAAATAGTCTGTTTTAATACATAAACTTCTAACGTCGTTTCCAGTTGTCAGGTTGATTAAATAATTTTACTCAATTTTACCAAGACTACTAAAATAAGCATATTGTTTTATTATAGAACACGGTTGAACATTATTTCTTGGAAAAAGTGAACTGTTTTGACGAATTGGATGAGGAATTTCTGGAGGCTCTGTTTGATTGTTCAGCAAAATATAACATGCAAGAGCTAAAGGTTAGTATAGTCTATAACAAACAAAAGACCGCTGAGCGCGGTGGTATACATAGGCTTCCGCAATTGCGTAATCGTCTTTTTCTGGATATGATACAAAATAAAACCAGTACAATAATATTTTGCTGACAACAAACAAAAAATTGGGCATCTAACCATATAATGGAAGTTTAATTTTGCCACAGAACGAGCGATTTTTGAAACCTGAAACAACACCGCTCTGTGCAGTCTTTTTTTTGTTATGCACTATATTCGGTGCAGTATTATATTTATATATTATTTATTCGAACACTTTATTTTATGATTTATT
>JAQGAV010000416.1:0-33603 GCA_034691345.1 Phasmarhabditis papillosa
TAGCGTTCGTGGTGTAATGGTCAGCATGGATGCCTTCCAAGCATTCGACGGGGGTTCGATTCCCCCCGAACGCATAATTTTTGCAAATTTTTCTAGAAAACAAAATTACTATTGCTTTCTTTTCCCCTTAAGCGTTGGCATGCATACTTCATGCCATAGCATTCTGACAAAGTAGCTTTGATAAAAATGTTATCATTGATGTATTCCGTTTGATGGTTCTTGGTATTCAGCTAACCCTTGACGGATATATAAATATGTAATGGGTTCCCTAACAAGAATCCTTCTATTATTACAGTATCCTCTAACTGTTACTTCTTATATGTTTCCTTCTTTTTACAGTTTTATTAATGATCTAAAGTGGCCTTTTACTGTCTTTTTTTAGCCATTCTTAGGTTATTCTAAACCAATTATTTGTTGTTTTTATGAAAGAACGACATTAGTACACTTTATAAGGAATGTTCTCCCGATTGAGGTTTATTGCCCTTGCAAACTTTTCGCAACAATAAAATAAGACTTCTAGTTCAATAGTCTTATGCAGTATGGGACATATTGAACGACCAAGAATCGTCGGCTTTATCGAAGTATCTCTACAGTTTCCTGAGCTATAGTCTATAAAAAAACAAAAGACCGTAGAGCGCGGTGATATACATACTTATGCATCCGCAATTGCGTATTTGTCTTTTTCTGGACCAAATACCAAATAAAATTTGTACAATAAATTTTTCTGACAACAAACAATAAAAAGTGCGCCTTAGAACGCGCGATTTTTAAAGCCGTAAGCAACACAGCAGTTTTCTTTTTGTTATGGACTATAGCAAGATTGTAATTGTCTTTGAAGTTCTTAAGAACAAACTACGTTTTTATAATAGACTTCTCAACAACCGTGTGAAACACAACTGCGGGGTTACAGACAAGACTCAGCAAATAAGTTGTGAGGTATTTTATATTACCTACAAACTGAGAAATTAGTTATAGTCTGTTTCTAAACCTGAATAGCATCTTGTCGGCTTCAGCCGATGCCGATGTTGGAAAATGTTGCCTTCAAAAAGGATCTCGTACAACAAAATTTTTAATGTTTGAAGGCAAATTTTGAAATACCGCGTATTGAGTGAGCTAGTGAGGATGCAGTTTTGGTTTTGAAACAGACTATACATAGAGTGGCCGTGGTATAGAAACGCTTGGTTGGGTGCCCGGGCGGTTCTTAACCTCCCCGGGCAACAATCACCAACGGATAGGGCAGCTAAAAACTGCCCGGGCACCCACCCGGGCGTTTCTATACTACGGACACAGAAGTTGTGACACTATTCAATTATATTCCCTTAAATCCATCCCAATTTCGTTAATTCGAAATCCTCCTATATCGCCCATTTTCTAAGAGAATAACCTTGACATTTATGTTTGTTTTGGCTGAATATTCTATTATTTTAAGCAACAAAAAGTTGTCTAAAAACTGCGCTAAGCTAGGCGGATACACGCACCATTTGCAGCCTTAGACTGGAACAGAACGTATGACTTTAGTTATAAGAAGGTCAAGGTTGTAGTCCAAGGAGCATTTTTGATGAATAACAGTTTCCAATCAAATCTTTCTCTTCTATAAGGGTTACCGTGCTTGAGAACTATGTCATGCAACTGAGCAACTGCTAGAGGAGTAAAAATTGCATCGAACTAAATAGGGAATAATCAATCTCCAGTCAGGAGATTATATTATGCTACTTTCACTTTGTAAGGTTGAACAGTGATAAGGGGAACACAACGGATCAGCGGGGACCTAGGATCCCGGAAACTATGCTTCTAGACTAACTCAGATACGGGTGTACATAGTAGATTTGGTTTATCTCGGGCTTTAACAACGTAGGTGGATAAGGGTTTTAAAAAAGAAGCTGAAGAGAGGCCACTGACAAGATACGGGTGATAGAAATATGTGAGCTGTCACTGACATACCAGATTAGACTTGCTCGCCGATATTAATAGAACCAAACTTATTATTATTATTATTATTTTTGTTGTTAAACTTATTAAGGAAACATGTTTAAGGGTCCCATTCTTCTGCTATTAGCAACACTTTTATGTACCGTATTCCTCCATGATATTCGTCATAAAACGCGCTCCAATAAAATAAAAACATAAAAATAACGGCAGAAATAAAACAGGAATGCGACAATAATCAGCTGGTTAACGAATGTTACAAAGAAAAGAAAAAAACTTAGACCTCTAAAGAAATCTGTTGGATGTGAATTGCTATAGTCAGTTTCAAAACTTAGGCCGCATCGCGCAAGCATTACGATATGCGCGGTGTTGCAAAATTTTGCCTTTATTACGGTTCGGAATTGCCCAATTTTCACTTTTTTCCTGGATAAATTTGCCACACCGCGCATTCCGAGAGGCCGGTGCGATGCAGTTCTGATACTGAAACAGAATGTAATTCCTGCTAGAATCTAGAGACAGGTACTGACTTGGTCAACTTTTTTTATTTTACTAAAAATTGCAAATCAGTCTAATCTTTCTGTACTAATTTTTCAATTAGTTCCACTTAAATGAGAGTATCCTTTCCTTTTTGTTGACAGTTTTCTGCCGCTAATTACTCAATTAATGCTATCAATGGCCTCATCTGAAGGAGTAAGCTGAAACCGACGTGCAGAAACACCGTGAAGTATTGGTAATCTTTTTATGCTAAGGTAGGTTTAGCTAGTTGCAGGTGATACAGTATACCTTCAATATAAAAAGTAAAAGTGTTTGGTTCAGATTAAATATTCCAATACATACATATCAGCATTCACCGTTTTATAGCTAAATCAGCTTTTTAAGCACTTTGGTAATTTATTTTAGTTTACTGAAATATTTTCATTAGTTCTTATTATTTATTTTATAATCAATGTTTCGGGAAATATAAATTGAAAGAAACTTGTAAAACCCGTGAAACAGACCCTTTAGGACATTGCTGATGTTTCGCCTGAACATAAAAGATTCAAGATTAAGAAAGGAAATGACACGGTGTCTTATTTCGAGTTTAGTCTGTAACCCTCTCACTGTGTATCAGAAGTCTTAAAGTCTGCTGTGACTTCAGAGAGACAAATACAATCAGAGTCTGCCTTTTAACATTGAAATATGTGTTGATAATTCTATTTTGGTTGTTATTTTTCTCATTTGATCTTATCTACAGAGAATTGTCACAAAGAAAAGGCCCATAATTCTTGTGAGGAACCAAAACTCAGAAGTGACATTCATGTGACAGTCAACTGTAAGAGAAGATGCTATCGCGGAATCTGTAAAAACATATTAAAAATAGAAAGCAAAACTGAACAACAATTGGGATTAGGAAGATTGAAAAGTCAAGAATAGTCGATAAAGTCAGAGGTGGTTATCCGGCCGGCCCGGCCTGGTTTCAAGATTTCAGGCCGGGCCGGGCCGTGCCGGTAACCAGCTCTGGAAAAAGTGACATCATATTATTTATTAACTATAGTCCATTTCAAGAGCTCAGTTTCCTCACGCAGTATTCTGAATGGAAGATATGTTAGATTAAAAAGAATGTATTTTTGAAGAAGAATTAGTCCCATAGTACCATAATGTACGTGGTTCTATTCATAAGATCTCAAAGATCCTTCTGTTCAATTTGGCTATTAGCCAACTGCCAGAAATCGCAGTGAACTTTTAGACATTGGCCAATTATATTTAAAGGTCGGAATAGGTCTTGTAGGTCTCAAAGGGATAACAAAAGAAAGAAGAAAATGCACTGTAGGTGTCAATCAACTAGAGGTTAAGAAGTACTGTTCTTGGAGGAAAATTGTAGTCCTGTTCAAGAATAATAATAATGGGGAGTTAACAAGAATCTCATTGAAAAAAGGCTCTGAAAGGTTTGGTAAAAGGAAAATATACGCAAAATTACCCAAAAATACGGAACTAATACTCCCTTATCACTCTTGACTAAAACTGTTTATTAGAAACATACATTACTTAGGTTCATTCGAATTAATAGTATCAAATATCCAAATAATGTTTGGTATGGGCATTTTTGTTAAATTTATATAATACATATAGTCTATCTCAAGACATAGGTTTCCAGCGCGGTATAACGAGCGGGGCGCCGTGTTTTAAAAAATGAATGCACTTTTGGAGAAAACGGGCCACGTCGAACGTTTTTACATTCATTTTTTATAAAACTGCGCCCCGCTCGTCCTACCGCGCTGGAAACCTAGGTCTTGCGATAGACTATAAGCTAAATCATATTTATTGTACTTCGGCTCTCGAACTTCTCCCTATTCTTGCCAATACGGTGTTTTCTACTAGTTTTCAACACAAATCTCGTTTTACACTTTTTCATTCATAGAATTAATTGACTTCTGATTGCTTAAGCTAACAAAAAACTAACAAAAGATGCTTGTTGTTACCAAAGTACGTTTTCGGGAAGTGTTAGATCGAATAAGTAAAGTATTGAAATCAAAGATTGTTTTCTATTATTAAAACATAAATGAAAGTTTAGGTATAGTCGGATTCAAAAATAATGAGGCCATGTTACTAAGCAGGAGTGTTGCAATATTTTGTCTGAGTATGGTAGAGCGAAAGCAAGTTTGCAATCTGCTGATATCGCGCGCGTAGAAAGCCAGCAGGCGCAGTGTTAAAAATGACGAAATACGCAGCATACACGGCCTCATTAATTTTGAATCTGACTATAACTAGATTGAAACTTTTGAGGTTAAAAAGAGACTTGGTACCAGACAGTTTCAAACATAAATCCATGTTATAAACGGCGGTATAGTCTTTTAAACTACCTTATCTAGTAATAATACTCTACTAAAACAATCCTTTACAGGCAAACCAGTAACTCGCATTCCTATAATGGCAAAACAAGTGTTAGATCTGTATGAACTGTATCGATTAGTTGTTCAACACGGTGGTCTAGTAGAAATAATAAATAAAAAATTATGGCGAGAAATAACAAAAGGACTAAATCTACCATCATCCATCACATCTGCAGCATTCACATTACGAACACAGTAAGTTTAAGAAATAATATATGTTAAGAACACACGGAATACGCAATCATTTTAAAGGCGATTGCGAAAATTCTCAATTCAAACGAGCGTGTTATCTATTAGTAAAAGTTGGTGATTCTAGTAGAACAGTAAGGTTCTTCATAGCTGATTTTTCTTTACGGCACTGATTATTTAATGCTGCAGTTTTACTTTACAACCTAACTAAGTTTATTCCTTCCGTACGCAGTTCCGTAAAGCGTAAAGAGTAAGGTTAAATGTAAAGAAATGCTCATTTAACCGCCCGCTGTAAAACGAAAGAAAGGAACGTGAGAGACGTAACTCTTGAAATAAGCTCGTTATGTCTCTAGTGTGTTACCATAAAACTAATTTTGCGCTTTTCGAACAACTTGCGATTCTTGGGTACTTCGTATTAGACAAAATTCGTGGTATATTATATATATAATATAAAATAACCTATTTCTAGATACCAAAAGTATCTCTATGACTATGAATGTGAGAAAGAAGGACTGTCTAATCCGTCAGACCTTCAATCAGCTATTGATGGAAACAGACGAGAAGGTATATTGAGAGACACATTACGGATCAGGATTTGGTGACCAACCCGCACAATATATTTAAAACTTTTCTACCTATTTTAATAAGAATCACCAAAATAACTAGGCCGAATCTGATTTCTGTTACAAACATGTACATACGGAATGCGAGTTTCGCTAAATGACCCGTTCACTCCCCAATAATGATAATAATAACTGTACCCTTTGCTACCCAGGTTACTGTAGCCGTCTTTAGGTCGTCGGACTACAACAGCACCCTCCTTCGGTCATCTTGGATACCCCCTTCCACATCCTTCTGCAGCTGCAAATCTACTAGGAAAACACCTTAATGGACTCGGTATGAGATACGGTTAGCTAGCAAATTAAAAGATATCGATTAAAGCAAATTAAAAGATATCGATTAAAGCAAATTAAAAGATATCGATTAAAGCAAATTAAAATATATCTATTGTGATTGAACCATAAGTTGATTTGAACAAGCAGTGCTATATTCATTGCTCTTAAAGATAGACTAAAGAAAGTAAATCTATATTATATTTAGATTTCTTAGAAGACGAGACAGGTCTTTCCATGGGTATGGCCCCTAATAACCTTCTTGCTGCATATAGGGCTGAGCAAATGGCCATGTTTGAGGCACAGCAAAGGCAATTACAGAGGTATTAAGGGTTCAATAAAACATTTAAAAGGCCAAACCAGTTAATTTATGGAATCACTATTAACAAGGATCCGAGCGGGCAGGCCCGATTGAGACCGTAAAACTCCTACAGCTACTCCGAAGAGACCTTCTCTCAAAGGACCAGTCCCTGAGACATAACAGAGTATGGTTTTAGAGGTCTGACTTCGATGAGTGTATCCAATTAATTATTCGGATTAAACAGTTCTAATATTAAGTAATATTAAGTATAAACCAAATATTAGTCATTACAGGGCAGCTGTAGAGGCAGTTACTAGGAGTCAAGGTATGCCAATATTACCTATGCCCTCAGGAAGGGAATCCACTTCCAGCATAGACTCCGATCCAAATCCCGGTTAGTTTTTATAAGTGGTCTTTTATTTAATAACTATTTTAATATGTTTTCTAAATTTAAATAAGAAAAACTTATTTATGTCAAGTTAAAACTAGTGGCGAATTGGGTCAATGAACTAGGGTCTCAAGTTTTAGATAAACTATTCAGATGAGGTCCAAGGCTGCGAATTTGGCGGGCTGGGGCCGAAAATTTGAGAAACGGGACGGCATTTTCCCAGCCCTGAGGAGGTCTGTAATTTCGCTTCCGTTTATGTTTATTCTGTTTTTATAATGATAATTCGAGTTTCAGCTAAGCGCGCTCGAATCGAAGAACCCACAGCCCTGCCCAATTCGGGAATCTCCACTGCTGGACAGCTGAAGATTGTGACAAGAAAGCCAGGTTAGCTACCGTAACCCACCTGCACATCTTATTTATTATTATTTAAGAGGGCCAGAAGTCTGATAACTCGATGGTCGTATCCATGGAAGTGAACGGAATTACCTACCAGGGAGTCCTCTTCGCCCTGGAAGACCCCAAATCCGAGTGAAGCGGCGCGTGCCAAAACATTTTAAATAACCATATTTCTACACACTAATTATTATTATTCTTGTTTTTTATAATTTATTTTCTTCCAAGTAACTTTGTCACTTTTCAAATGAGCTAATAACGTACAGCCGGTACAGACGAAATTTATTTTCCTACTTTTTCCAATAACATAGTTGTAGCCAGAAGTGTCTAAAGACATTTCTAGTAACGGTTCATACAGAAAAGAAATGTATTATTAAAGGGTTAATAGGATTTATTCTAAGATCTAGATAGGACCTGTGATCATGAAAGCATCCTGGGTCCGTAGCATAGAAAAGCCCGGGCAGCTTTCACCATGCCCGGGCAACAATCCTGCAACTGCTCGGGCCGCTAAAAACTGCCCGGGCACCCACCCGGGCGTTTCTATACTACGGGCGCTGAGTCTGGCCGTTCAATCGGCGTACGAAATAACCGCCTCAGGGTGTCGGCGATTACGACCACTAAAATCACATTGAAAGCCGCATAACACCGCGGCTACAATTATACTGGCTGCCAATCTAGGTTTTATATAGCAACGAATAAAAATAATTACGATTAAAAATGGCTTTATGATATCTGTATGAACCGAATTTCATTTACCCGGGTCAGTGATATTCGCAAGCCCATTATTCTCCATTTAATAGAATAAGATCGATCGATAAGTTGATTTATTGATTCTTTTTTTTGTTTATTTTGAACTCTTTTTTGTTCTCATTGATCTGCCCTTCCCCATGATGATTTCTAGTTGTGAGCTTATATCTAGATGATGTTGGACCACAGGGTGATTTAAAGGTCTACATAGTCATGTTAGCACAGTCCTTTGAATATTAGCTCCCACTTTGAGCTGTGCTGTGGTTCTCACAGCGTGATTTGCAACCATGTTACCCCTTTAAAGAACCCGTACCCAACGTCATCGTCATTTCCGATGCAACCTAACCCTTAGTCAGTCAATCCCAGTTATCCATCGGAGTGACGGAGCTTTTTGGGGTACCGAATTTCTGTATTCTCAGTTTAAATGCTTTAAAGAGCGGTTTCGGTAGGCCACAAAAGCTCCAGCACTATTGTAGTTAATACAAGGAAGAAGAAGGCTCCCGGCTTCGCTGCGGGACCCTACTCTTCCCCCTTTTTTGATGTATTTAGACCTTTGAATTTAGTCAGTAGAGTGAATGTTAAGGCACAATAAGGAGGCCCCGTTTCCACAGATATTCGGTTCGATTTTCTTGGTACAACTGTTTGTTTCTTATATAATACAATTACTATCATACACTTTAATAAATAATTGTGAAATTATAACTTCTTGCTGCATGGTCAGTTCAATCAAGGTTTGGCAAAATTAGTTAATTTATGCAAGAGTTGGGAATTCTGGTGCCAGCCTATAAATGGGTTTCCCGATCTGATTTATATCTTTTACGCATAATCTGAATCATAAAACTCTGGGTAATTTTGAACCAACAATAAACAGGAGATGCATAGCAAATTTGCAAAAATATCTGCACGAAGTGGGATTCGAACCCACGCACCCATACGAGTACCAGAACACTCAGCCTGCAATCTCGCAGTAAGCAATCGCTTGAGTCTGGCGCCTTAGACCACTCGGCCATCCGTGCCTGTTTGTTTGAGTGCATATAATTCTTTACTAGAGCGACCAAACAATAAAAAACGAATTTTTCACACGGTTCTACTGCTAAATCTTTTGCTCTTCTGCTTTTAAAATTGCTCATTAATATAATAGCTAGGCCAGCTTCTTAAAATATAGAATATTTAGATTGTTTTCATTTATTGAAGTACCATACGTTTGCTGTAAGATGTGATACGAAGGAAGGAACTTGACGAAACCGGAAGCCCCATGTCAAAATACCTAGCATCCGGAAGATTCTTTTATGAGTCGAAGATTCTAACCACTGGGTCACTGCGCCTCTGAAAACCTTGCGAACCTTCACACATCAGATAATCTGTTCAGAATAGACCATCCAGCGGGCCGGGCCAGGTCCAATAAGTAGGTAAAAAAGATAGTCTATAACAAAGAATAACATCTAGAAAGTAGTACTACCTACATATGTCGTAATACCTCCTAGATGGTAATTTTTGGTACAATTAAAAGTACAATTAAAAAATATTTTTACACGTATTGATTTTTACCCTCAATGCCCGCCCTGGCCGGTCCGGGCCCAGGTTGGATGATCTGGTTCACACACTATCTACGTTTATTTCGGATAGTTCATAGATTAGCCTGAATTCTGTACTTGATTAGATCTCATCTGCCCACTGGGTTGGTTGTCTGCCAGGGATTCTCTTTTTATCTTTTCTGCAACTCCTTATCCCATTTGCAACATCTTAAAAAGTTCACCATTCCTGCATTTGGTATTCGATATTCTATTCCTACACAAGCTGAGCACAAGGGAATGGCCCGGGGCCCGAAATGAATCTCCCTTGTCCGAAGTTCCAACTCTTTAGGAAAGTTTCAACAAAGCACCTTTGGACCAATCGGCTCGTGGCCCGTGCTGACACAGTCGGCGGACTAATCGCTTGTAGCTAAAGGGCTAAAAAATTTGAATTAGAGCACACAAACAAATTTGCAGTTCTTTCCGTAACTCTTTGCAAGAAATTAGTTCACTGACTATACGTGAAACTCTCTCCCCTGGCTGAGCCCGACCCTTGTCCTACACTCCCTTTTCCGAAATATGTAATTCAGTCCTTATTTGATGTGCTTTATACCTGGCTATTACCGCAGTATTCGACAGCCCTTCGCATTAATATTTTCAACACGCAATATTAGCCATTTTGTTAGAAAATAACATAAAATTAATGTGTTATTAATTTAATAAAACGAAGGTTAAAACTGAATGTGCCAATATGGAAATTACAGTACTAGATAGATTTTATTGCACAGCAGCCCGCAGCCCATAATCAATGTTGGTGGTCTTGAAAAGAGAAAATACTGTGGACTAGTCCTTTAAAGTTGGTTGAATAGGTACAATATGATTGGAGCATCTTTCGGAATTGAGTATCCAAATTCCCCAAGAACGATATTTACTAGAGGATTATTATTCTTCGGGAGCTGCCAATATGATTTTCTGGTATCCGTCCCGTTGAATTTTACTAATAAATTAATAAGAAGAAGAGATATAAATAGTCCTTCTCATGACCTAGGTTCCAGCGCGGTATACCAGAGCTGTTAAACCGGCCGGCCCGGGCCGGCCCAGGTGCAAAATAGTTGGCCGGACCGGTTTAACAGCTCTGCGGTATACCGAGCGGAACGCTTTGTTATAAAATATTTTTGTAACACTGCGCCCCGCCTGTGATAGCGCGCTGGACACCTACATAGGTCTTGAGAAGGACTATATAATTTAGAGGAAAGCTGCCCTACTATATCTGATAGTGAGTGTTATTTGTGTAGCAGACCTATCAAACTGGCTTGGTCTGATTAATTTTAAGCATTTCATGCTACTCTGTCTCTGAACCATTTGGACCCAGGCTTAACCTAACCTGAGCCAAGTGGGGAAATCGAGACTAAGAAAGTATGACAACCCTCTAGTGTAGTACGTTCATTTGGACTAATCGGGTCTACTTTAGCCTAGTGGTTAGAGAAGCGGCTTCTGAATCCGTGAGGATATGAAACTGTGGGTTCGACTCCCCGTAGCTGCAGAGGGCTCTACCCAGAAGATTCCGGAATAAATGGCCCAAACCCTGCGCCGAAGAAATCTACAGTTACTGTGTGATAAGTTCGATTACAGGAAATAAATAACTTTTTTTTGGACTAATCAGGTAAGAAAATGATAAATTGCTAGAGAAATCTCCTTTCTCGAAAGTCCGCTGTCAAGTGTCAAGTCTGGTTCCCGATAATCGTCCTAAGTATTTATGTCTAAGCCTTCTCTACCGTAATCCTCATTTAGCGCTAGTTCATAATCAATGGAATAGGGCGCATCCCATTTGCTCCTGTATCAAACACACTCTTAACTTCAATCTAACTTTGTCGCGCCCCAACGCTAAACCTTCTCGTTTACGCTCAATTCGCTTTGTTTGACCAAATTCCTCCATATTAGCATTGAGTATCCGTTTCTGTGCTTAAATTTCCCTTGCTGAATCGACCAATCACCGCGGCCGGGCCCCGCCCATTCTTGGTTAGCTCCGCCCACTCTTTCGGAGACCAGCCGGCTCATCATTATCTGTCATCAATCTACAGGTGAATTAGAGACCCCCCACGATTGCGCCTCTAGAATTATAAGCCACCAGCTAAGATTATTAAAGCTTCCACATAACTTCGGCAATGGCGCTTAACTTTTCGATAGATCGTCTGGTAGAAGACCATAAAAGCTCGACGGCGTCGACGTCCTCACAGGACCTAAAGCCTCTAGCACAAACCTTGAGCTATTTTGATGTGATTTTACCACATGTACAGGTTTGTAATTTATTTTATTCTTTATTTTTCTATCAAGAACTATCTTACCTGGCCACACATTCGGGTCTAATTAGTTTAAAAAGATTTTTTGTTGGATTAATTTGGAAGAGCATAGTCTGTATCAAGAGCTAGGTTAACAAAGCAATATCATGGGCAGAAGCGGTGTTATATATATGAATGGAGAATTTGTAGATTGGGATCCTCTTCTTCATAATCATTCATTTTAAGCTAACATCGCTTCTCTCAAGAATACTGAAGTGGAAACCCTGATCTTCAAAGAAGCTTCTATGATAACTAAGGTTAAATATACAACCGTTGAAAGTTGATCCTCTTGAAAGTCATTAAAACTAACCATAATTAGATGTGCAGGATTTCCTAAATACAGTAACCTTGTCTCTTTCAGATGGCCTCCTCGAATCCCTTCCTTTCGGTAACCGGCGATTCACCGGCAAATCAGAACAGACTGTGGGGTCAGCAATGGCTAGAGCTCCTCCAGCAGACTAATGCCGCACAGTTCGGTAAGTAATTATTTAAAGGACTGGAGCTAAAATAGACCTTTTTCTGGATAAATCCACTATTACAGTCGTTCTCCGGGACTACCACTAAACCGAACCGGATAAAATAGAACTTTTTTCATCTGAGAGTTTTCAGCAATTGCCTTCAAAATTGTTCTGTTTTGGCGGCTCTTTCTTAGTTTTGGCGCAATTTTTGTTAGCTGAGCCAAAAATTTGAAAAGGATAATATGATGCATACCGTGAACTTTTCGTGAATTTTATATATTTTTCCTTAGGCTATCGTCTCTACTTCCATATAACACTATTAAAAATTCTGTGACACCTAGTTCTTTACGAAAAAGCATTTTTGGGAGCTCAGTCCTTTAAGAAAGTCCGATTGTGGCAAATGAACTGAACGGTTATGCTATGACTTGCAATATTAACTAGAATCGAACTTTATCACTCTCTTTCTTAAAATCTAGGTGAGACACGGTCCGGTGTCTTGATTACCTGTAAATAGCTCATTTCTTCCTTTGAATAAGAAGTGCTCCACTTCTTGTGTACGCAATTGGTCGTCGCTTTTTATTCATCGCCGTTGGATCACTTTGTAAGCCGCCGCGTCCGCCGATGGTTTTGTTCCTAAACGAGATCTTCTTCATCGCGGCCGCAGCACTTCATTGCGGGTTACGGTAGCTTCTTAGCGGGTTGCCCTGTGCTTAACGGGGCGACAACCGTCCTTTGTTTACAGAAAGCAGCCGATACAATGCAATATCTTGTCGGCTTAACCACCCAATGTTACTATTGAGAGGCTCTAAAAGCCCCATTCAAGGGGTTATAAATAGAGTTTCCATAAAAAACTGCTGCATTATCAACGGAGCAACTAGTTTTCATTATAGAGCGCGAGCTTAGATCGGTCTTCAAGCAACTTGTCCTCCTTTTATAGTAATCAATACTTTAACTTTGGCAGCTGATAGGTTTTAGTGTAGAAAATGAAGTTGACGAAACTTTTGGTCCTATTTTAGCAATTCAAATCCTCAATTATCTATAGGTTTAGCATTATTACTGGGGCGCGATTTCCAACTTTAGATTTCCAGACTTACAATTAGTCTAATCTGTCTGTAATCCAGTTTCTACGAGGATCCCATTCTAACCCCTGTTAAACTTTAAAGATAATAATACTGAAGCTCATGTTCTGGGTGGGTCCTGCCACGCTTGTTGTTGCTTCGGCTACAGTAACCCGTTTAACCTCATTAGACGAAATAATGGCCATAAGGTACATTAATATTTAACACTGAGTAAACAAAGTTGGCTACAACGCAACAAATATCATGATTAACCGTAATAAAATAGATTTTGAATGCTGAGCATATTGAAATTACACAAACTTTAACCAGGTTTGACCACGGTTGACTCCGCTATAGTCTGATTCGAGAGTAATAATGGAATGTACACAATTCGAGTTTTGCCTGAGTCCCTTTTGCGAACACCGTGCCAGCTCGTGGCGGTTAGCATCGCAAAAACTATATAAATTTTACTTTAGTTTAATCTATAGTATACATCTTGGGATGTTGTCGTTTGTTCCTGGCATATAAAGCCTCCTAGAAAAGTTCTAAAACGTTTTGTTAACGAGTTCAGTCCCCTATTCCCAAAAATATCTTATCCTATTTGTGGAATATAGTTACAGTAACCCTTTCGTTTCAGGAGAAGTGGCGGCGGGTCTGTTCTTACAGCCCTTTAGAAAGAGCAAGCGAATTAGAACCGCGTTCTCAGCAGCCCAATTGGTCCAACTTGAGAAGGCATTTGATGGAAACCAATATGTTGTTGGGAGTGAAAGAAAGCAGTTAGCAGCTAGACTATCACTCACGGAGACGCAGGTTAGTAGGGTTACTGTAGATAAGGATACTGATAAGGGAATGCCGGTTGTGTGGCTTACTGTAGGTAGTATTTGGCGCTTGTTTAAGAACATATAAATGTTATTAAAATAGATGGCAGCATTACAGCAGCGGTGTTAGAAATTTGTAACCAACAATTGTCTAAACCACTCCTCGCTCTATCCCTTTCGGAAAAATACGTTTCGAAGACTTTTTAAGATGCGCAGGTTGTGTCGGGGTTACTGTAGCTCCACTTATAGTTAGTTAGTGATATTGTTTAGTCTAACTTAGTTGCTAAACTCTTTGTTTTGCTCATCTTACTACCTGTGTTACCCTGTGTTTACACACTATTAAGTGCTATTATCCAACCAGATATAGCCACAGGCCCCGCCCACAAATGTAACATAAAACCACAAAAGGAAGCTATCTAATTTATATAGCTTATAATACAAATTATACATCTAAAGAAGGTATTTTAATAACTCAAGTATTTGGGGGGGGGGGGGTGCAAGTCCTAACATTAAGACATAATTTGTTAAGGACCTGTTAGACTTAATAATCGTCAACACATTAGCACAATTTGAAACGGGCATGATTTTGCGGCCCGAGTAGTTTTGTATTGGGACTGTGCTGAAAAGCCATATAAGGCCGCTCCGGGTTGCTCCTATATTCCTTGTTTCAAAACCTAGACTGCCTCAATTGCGAATTGTTATCCCGCGGTGGTGAAAATTCAGCTGTGAAATACCTTCTCTCGGTCTCTTCGGCGAGCGAACATTCAAAAGGCAAAAGTTTACACCACCATGGGATAACTAATTACTGCAAGATCAGCCTAGATTTTCAAACGGACAATATAGTCGCCGGACAAACGATATAGAATTTAAACGGCCATTGCCCCGCTCCAATAAAATTTGCAGTTCGTACCGTATACCCTTGCATATACATTGGCCACCGACTATATAGATACAGATATAATATGCCACTTGGGACGGCCCCTAAATTTTATTTTTGAAACGATTTTAAAATAATTTAAATAAGCATAGATTTTGAAACGGACTAGAAGTGGGCCCGGTTCGTGGCAGCCGGTTCGGGCCCCTCCAACACGTATTTCAAATGGTAGTGGAACATTAGCAAAAATGAAATCCATAAACAAATCAATATTCCGTATTTTAGGTAAAGGTTTGGTTCCAAAACCGCCGTACCAAACACAAGCGAGTTCGGGTTGAAGGGGAACCGCGGACTGATTCCTGCGACGATTCTACTTCTGGAATAGACCACTCGCCGTCTTACGGTAGCGGCGATGAGTCTATGACACCGCGGGAAGGATCCATAACACCGCGTGAACATTCGACCACTCCACCTCTAGGATCAGACAAGGAAACGGTATTGAATAACTCTTTTCTTAACTAATACAACTAGCTCCTTCAATTCATAGTAGATTTTTAATAGTTTGTATTCATTTCGAGTAGGGTTAGGACCAGCGCTGCGTACCGCCCGTCTCAAAATATGATTTTCTTTGCTTTCATCCGAACTTCTAGTCATTTTTACTAATCATGTCGATATTACTTATAACTTCTGTGATCTTTTTCTCCTTCTGGAAAGTATTGATTGATTTCTCCCATTTACAGTATTATTGATTCTCTTGCATCATTAATTTGACAGTATTACTATACTTTGTGATAGGTAGATAGATATGATTGAAGTTCATTCGTATATTTACGAGCTTCTGGAATCTTCGAATCGTTTCTGGAGTACTCCTTCTTATAGAGATTGTGCACATAAATACTCATAAAGCTTTTCTTTTTATATAGATTTTATTTTCATTTTGAAACGTGGAATTTGATACGGTCTACTACGGTATACTGGATATTCAAAAATACATTCATTTTTATACAGCACCGCTTCTATGCGGGATATTTTACTGGAAACCTGGACCTGAATACAAAATATACACTTCTTAAAATATTAGGCTTTTCAGACCTTTAAACAGGCCTTTAAAAACCACAATAGCCTTTGATTATCGGTTAAACGTCGAACGCTTGACCGCATCCTTCGAACGAACGAGCCGAACTTTTCTTCCCACGGCTCAATTAAAGACAACGGCGTGTTTTTATGTGATTGCGTAAACACAGTGCAGTCAAAGGGTGTTCATTCGAAATGAAGTTGCATGAAAAAGTTGATTGATTTACATTCAAGGACGTTAAGCAACCAAAATGACCAAAATGAGACTCTTATGGAAAAAAGAAGAAACATTTGCATTTTGTAATTAGGAGATGAGCGAACCGAAACGGTCTGCGAGTTTACAAAGGTCTTGAAAGGAGGGACAATACGGTAGCAAGTCTGCGTAGGGACACAGAACTCTGCGCGGCATCACTCGAAGATCGATATTCTGCTCAAACGCAAAAGTGATTCCTTTATCTGGATAATCTGTAGCTTCAAAAGAAACAAGTCTTGGTCTATTGGGATACTTTTATTCAAAAGTACATTCACTTTATTCTAACACCGCATCTCTCCAGGGTAATGTGCTGGAAACCTGCTCCGTCGGTACAATTCTACCGTATAACCTGCGCATCTTATAGTTTTTCTATCCCTAAATCTCAATGCACACCTTTTTGTGCATAAAAACAAAAACAAAGACTAATACGGTCTTTATTGGCTAATTCAGACCGGTGATGTTAAAATATCAGGTGGTGTTGTTCATTTTCTCATTTACCGCATCTGCGTATTTATTTCCCCGTAATTATTCCCGCCATGCTGGCGTGTTAATTTTCTTTCCCTCCGTAATGCTGAATTTTCGCTTCAAATGAGGTGGAAAATCAAAAACGAATCAGCCGTCGGAGAAGCCGTAATTGTCACCTACGGTGGCGCAAAAAAGGGTCGTGGGGTTGGAAATATCACGCAGATATTTAGGATGCTAAGAGAAGGGGTGAGCAGGGCTGTGCCAGCTTGGGGCCAATCCGGTCCTTAGAGAAAGGTCTGGGCCGGCCCTGGAGGTGTAGACCCGCGGCGGTATCCACGAAAGCCACGGTCGCCGATCGCGGCTTTCGTCCATCGGACTATTCTAGCGGGATTTCTCCTCCTAACTCGTGGTTTTCAATGTTGGCTTCAACAAGTATAGTTCGTATCAGTAACTAGGTTTCCAGCGCAATATCCTGGAGAGAAGTGGTGTTAGATTAATTCCTGTATTTTTTCATCGCGCTTTATCTTTGTAACTAGTTTTGTCTTCAAGTCGCCGTATATAGAAGCAGACTACGCAAAAAGTGTGGGTCTTCCTATAGGTAGCTGCAGTGCTGGAAAAAGGCCGGCCGGCCCGTTTATCACATATTCGGTACTGTACGGGCCGACATCTCAATTTTTCGCCCCGCGAACTGGCTGTTTTCCCAAAAAAAAGTAGGCCACGGCCCGTGAAACCCAGCCCTGGGTAGCGGACGCCTTGCAAACGTATCACTTTAGTGTATGACATGATTGTTTTCGTTGAATTGGCGGCTTTTTAGGTGGTGCGGTAGCTGGCTTAGCCAATTGGCAAACAAAGACCTCACAGTGTGTTAAGTAGCCCAAAACAACCAATGTTACTTCACGCTCAATGGAGCAAATTACACAGAAGAGCAGTGCGATTGGAGCAGGGGATTGTCGGAGGAGCAGTTTTATGATGGGAATAGAATTAGTACAGTTGACAATCGAGATAGTATCAGATGG
This sequence comes from Phasmarhabditis papillosa, assembly GCA_034691345.1. Taxonomy (NCBI): domain Eukaryota; kingdom Metazoa; phylum Nematoda; class Chromadorea; order Rhabditida; family Rhabditidae; genus Pellioditis; species Pellioditis papillosa. Next base: position 17,574 of record JAQGAV010000416.1, read on the forward strand.
GCTGTCGTTACTGAAGTACCGTTGACGACTTTTCCACTCCATTACAAATAAATATCATAGGAGGATAAGACGTGGTTTTGAACTGTGACGGGGTTCTCAAGATTGCCCGGCCCGGCCCGTGTGAGAACACCGAACTGTGATAAGGTCGATTTTAAAACTAGCTGGCTCTTTTGAGTTTAAGCAAGCGTTGGGTGTCTTTTTTCCAAAAGACAGGTCTTCGGCCTCAACGACATTTTCCAAACAACTTTTGAGCATCGGGCCGAGTTCAGCTCAACTTTCAAACTGGTGCTCTTTTTTGGTCGAGCTCGACACAATCGTAGTTCCAAAATAAGCTACTATGACCAGGACAGCGCACGGACCGGCCCGGGCCGCCACGGTCATTTTGAAAACAGGGGCCCGGTCAGATATTAACAACAACATATTCTCTGCTACATAGTGCTTGTTCCTATAAATTGTTGTAAAAACGCAATTTTGCTCCAAAAGTGACGTCACCGGGTCCAGCCGGGCTGGCCTTTTGAATGCACATCCCTGCTAATTGTCGGTGATTCTTAGTATGTTGGTTGGTGCTTTGTACAGTTGTGTTCCGTGGCTAACCATAACGCCGTGACATTTTTAACCCAGCAGACCTTTAAAACCATTTCCGATGAATAGAAAAGAACTTCCTTTTGTAACAAGGTGCTAAGTTGTTTGCGGATTCCTGCAGCGAAAGAGAGTACTGTAACATGTTGTTGCCTTAAAAGGTCAAGTAGTGATTAGGTAAAGAACAAGTTAGAACTAGAACTTCACAGCTAAGCTACTGTAGAACTTTTAAAGTTTTTAAGCTTTGCGGATCTCTTTCAAATTCTTACTTGCATACTATAGTCAAGAGTAATACAGCCGTGTAAATTAGATTTTGGGCGGGCGGAAAAATAAATTTTCATCTGAGACAGACGAAATGAAGGCAAGCTTGCAATTGCAGGTTCCGCGCTCGTAAATTGCCAGCGTGCAGTGTTAAAATGGTAAAATACGCAGTTTACACGGCGGTATTACTTTTGAATCCAACTATACCAAAGATTTTGGGTCCAAATTTAAGTTAATGAAGTCAGTTTTCGTACTTTTCTTAAAGTTAGCTATAATCTGATTGAAGAATAACAATAGATTGTAAAGGATTCGTGTTTTGCCTGAGCCCGTTTTGCGAACACCGTGCCAGCTCATTGCGCTCTCTCACCCAGAGCTGCGCACGGGTCGGCCCGGGCAGATATTAGCAACATAGAACTTACATAGAACTTGCTTATAAAAGTTTTTTTAAATCCTCCAAGTTAGTGTTTTGCATCCAAAAGTGACATCACCGGGTCCAACCGGGCCGGACCGTGCCGGCTTAGCTCCGCCTCTTCAAAATCTCGGCCCGGCTTGGCCTACGCAGTCCCCGTTCTCACCGTACTAAATTACACTTACGATGTACGCACGCGCAATTTACCTACAGACGCAGTGTTAAGAATTTTATGAATACGCAAGTAAGACTCCATTATTACTCTTGAATCTGACTATAGTTTTACCGCCGTAGATTATTTTTTGATGGTTTGGGGTTGACCTGTTACCTACAGTAACCCATATCGCTTGAAGACCACTTCCCGCAGCTTCACAGGAACTCGACCATCTTGTTAATCTCTATAGAGGAGTAGTGGTGCTTATGTCAGTTCATGTAATCCTTTTACAAACATTATTAATCAGGTAGGTAATTAGAAAAATAAAGACAGGCTGTCTCTCGCCACGATTGGGGATTACGGTAACAACAGGTGTTTTGGCAGTTAGTCAAATAAACTAGCCATAGGAGGGGGGGGGGGGTTGGTTAAAGGTATGTCTACCTGGTTGTAAGGGTCTCATAACGACAAACGAAATCTGATACTATTAAGAGTGGTGGTAATACATGACAAATATACAATTAATATCCGCATTATATATAAATTTAGAAGGGTTTAATGATATTACAAAAACTATAAATCCCATCCGTCTATAACAAAATAGTCTATAACAAACAAAAGACCTCGGAGCGCGGTGGTATACATAGGCTTCCGCAATTGCGTATTTGTCTTTTTCTGGACATGATACATAATGAAAATAGTACAATAACATTTTTCTAACAATAAACAGAAAATTGCGCTTTAAACCTTCAAAATTTGTCACAGAACGAGCGATTTTACAAACCTTACACTTCGCCGCGCACTGCAGTCTTCTTTTTGTATGGACTATAACTAAGAGCTTACTTTAGCGAGCCGGCCAGGGCCGCGAATCTGAAAAGTCCCTGTTCAAAAAAATGAGAACTCATACATGATCAATTGAGGCCTAATGGGCCGGCCGTGCCAACCTTTCCCACCCCAGCGTAAAAGCGAGGCTGCGGATTTTAGTTGAAGCGTGAGTTATAGAAGTTCATTGAGTCGAGTTCTCATCTTGTATCTGAAACTGAAATAGGCTTTAAAAATTAATTTGTCAACACATGTGAAGAGTATAGTGGAAATTCGGTACGGTATTTGATAAAAGAGCGGTGGAACGGTAACCGTAGCATACCGTTTGGCCCACCCTCATGCGGTGTAGTTTTTGGATCATTTTCAAAAGACAAGTAGTCCGTGGACAACAAAAAGAAGACGGCAGCGCGCGGTGTTATGTAAGGTTTGTAAAATCGCTCGTTCTTGGGCAAAATTAAACTTCCATTGGTTCGATGCGCAATTTTTGTTTGATGTCAGAAAAATATTATTGTACTAGTTTTATTTTGTATCATGTCCTGAAAAAGACAAATACCCAATTGCGGTAGCCTGCGTATACCACCGCGCTCTGCGGTCTTTTGTTTGTTATAGACTAGAGCATATCGGTCCGAGCTATTCATTCCACTATTGATACTAGATTACAAAATAATCTTAAAAAACCTTTTATTTTTGTAACCTAGGATAAGTGAATAGGTGTTCACTGCAGTATTCTGGAGGAGGAGCAGTGTTATATGAAAAGAAATGTACTTTTCGAGGTAATACTACCAACACACAGATTTTCAGGACTACCAGAGAACAGAACTGTCCTAAAAGAGAACTGGCACAAGCAGAACTGGGCCACTTTTAGAGGTTTTTGCATCTTTTTTCCTACTTCCGGACAACTTTTTTGTATTTTCTCCATGGGAATAAATAAACTGTCTATGTATAATTACCGCTGATGCTGTTTGTAATACCTTTGATTATCGAATAAGGGCTGAACATGCCTAAATTGCCAATATCGTGATAAAAAATACAACTTTTTCCAAGTAAGGTACAGTGGCAAAGTATGAATTATCTATGCCCAGTGAAAAAAACTAGAATATTATTAGAAAATATTAGAAATCTTTCAAAAGCCTCTCAGTTCTGATTTTGCCAGTTCTGATCTCTGTTAGTCCCAGGTTTTCCATTCAGTTTAATGTAAAACCGCTGCTCTCCAGAATTCTGCGCTGAAAGCCTTGTTCTTGACACCAGTGGCCGTATCCAAGAACATGCCCGCGGGCAGCCACGGCCTCCTCGGGCAGGTTGTTGGATACGGCCACAGAGGTGTTTATCCGGCCGGCCCGGCTTAGTTTTCGAAATTCCAGACCGGCCCGGTAACCAGATTTGTGTACGCCCAGAGGTGTTTATCCGGCCGATCCGGCCTTGTTTTCAAAATTTCTGGACTGGCCGGCCCGGGTTTGTAACCAGCTCTGCTTGCCACAGACTATATGTAACTGGATGAAGCAACTCTCTTGATGGTCACTATAAACATTAGCTGAATAGAACAGTCCTTTATTCTTAGAGTAGTCATTTATTCGCATACTTGACATGAATACGAGCCTCTTAATAACTTGTATTTTGTTGTTACTAAATGTTTTATTTGGTTATTCAATCTTATTCTCAGTTTTTATGTGGCTTCAGCTTCAACCAAAGCTGGCCAATTTCCCTCCCGAATGGTTCCACCTAAAAATCGGCCCTTATTAATCCGAATTATAGTCCCAAGACGAAATTTCCGATTTTCAGAAATATTTTCCTATGTACCGGGCCAGCCCGTTAAAACGGGATAACCCCGAAACAGAACTTGAAAAAATTGAGTTTTTGATACTATGTACCCATAGTTCATTTCGGCCAGTTCTGAAACGACCAGTTCTGTTTCGGGGTTGTCCCGTTAAAACTCCAGTCACCTATCTCGCAAAAATAAGACAACAAGTTTTTCAAAGCTCTTCCAGAAATATGATTGTTTAAAAGAATTCCAAAATTTACTTAAGATATGGAAAAAAATGAAGAAAAGTATCGTTGGATTATAATCTGTTCGTTCTTGGTTACCGTAGTCTCGCTTACTCTAACGACAACTGTCATAATGCTCTATGGAGATTCGCAATGGGGGGCCGAGTTTGTGGATTTAAAGCAGTGTGAGGTCAGTTCATTTTCAGATAGTGCTTATCATTAAAGAGAAAGACAATTCAGTAGGTTGGGCAAGTTTGTCTAATTCAATGACGCTCAGGGTTAGGATTGATTGAAAGCGTCTTGTGTTGAGAATACGTGAGACTAAGGATGGGCGATTCGTCTGGATCACCGGAGTCTCTCATCTCTACCGGATACTTCAAGAATTGACCCTCCAGAACTGTTAATTCGATATTCACTTTCGAATTCAGTTAAAATACTTAAAGACTTTACTTTATGGTATTCAACATCCTCAAATACAAATGTATATCTAGGATTTGGCTACAAAGTTTATTCGGGACAGTCGTCTTCAGACAAGAACAGCACGCTATGTTAATGCAGGATATGCAGCCACTTTATTCAGAGCCGACTATCAGGAATATCCGGTAGGGCAGTGTTGGAAATACTTTCACTGTAGGCGGGTTTCTTAAAATTAGCCGGCCCAGGCCGATCCATCCCGGCCCGGTTTAGAAAAGAAAATCTAACAACAAAGGAAGGCGTGAGGCGCCATTAGGACCGAACGGCAGGAATTTACCGTGCCTGTTAGGCTAGTCGGATACGCAAAGAACCTGCCCAGTAAGAAAGCAGAATGAGCAGTAAATTTAGCTCCTGAAGCTTTAGTTAGCTGATCATAGTTCACTCTACCCTGACTCAGGGCTGCGAACTGGCCGGCCCGGTTATTTTGAAAACTTGGTCCGGACAGGCTTTAGCATCATGGAATTAGCTCAAAAAACGGGGCCCGGCCTTTTAAATGCGCAGCCCTGCCCTGACACAATTAAATTAATGGTAACCCCAAAATAGACTAACTTTTCTTTCCTTCAGAATGCTTCATCAGGTAATAGTAAACCTTCCGTCATGGAGCACTGTCAGGTAAGCTCTAACTCAACATAGAACCTGTTCAATATGTATAATAGTATAATCCTTATATATAATATTAAGGATTAAGGATTATACATATTGACGTAATTTGTTACTTACAAAAATGATATCAGGGGTGGATCGGGCAGGCCGACAACGAAAATTGTCTCGGCCCGGCCCTCTTCGGCCCTACTTTCCAGCCAGCTGCAGTTAATATTAGAAAATCGATATTTTTTAACTAATACATTTAATGTTGTATAGTTCGACCACACAAGTAGTGGAAAACACTGTTTGTCTTTATTCTCAACATTTTTATTAATAAAATATTTTTGTAATGTATGAAAATCGGGGCCGGGCCGGAGGTCAAAAAGTCTGCCCGGCCCCCACTTTTGCCAGCCCTGAGATATATATCATTTTTGTAAGTAGCCAATAACGTACTTTCCGACGAAGATATAAAGATAGGATGGATATAATGCGCGCGCCTGATTTCAGACGCTTTCTCCGTCAGGGTTCTTCAGAACGCAAAATATTTAATCCTAAATACTATCTCTGGGCATCCATTAGGGATATAACTTTACTGGGAGATAACCCTTCTTAAGAAAATCTCAGACCATTTGGTTCCTAGTTTATTTAGCCTTGTTGCACTGCCGGACCCCCTGGACCACCAGGAAGAAATGGTCAAAATGGACACAATGGCAAGGGCGGTAACAGTGGCGAAGCTGGAACACCGGGGAATATGAAGCCTCAACCTTGTTTTAATAGTAGGTAGCAGAGCAAGATTATGGAATCGAACAAGCCGGATCGAGGCTCTCTGAATGGATTGTCTAGGCCAATTTCATAGTCTTTTCACTACCTGCATATAAAATAATCCATAAAAAAGCTTTTAATATTGTCGTAAGTAGTGGGTAGCGGGCGCGGTGAATTTCCAAAGCGGCAGAGCACAACTGTTGCTCTAGATTTTGTGCCGGGTCCTGCCCGCTCTTTATATCGCATCCCTAGTACAAGCAGAGCTGGTTACCGGCCTGGCCCGGCCTAAAATTTTGGAGGTCCGGCTGGGCCGGGCCGGTGCGTCGGATTTACAGCTAATCCGGCCCGTCGAGGCCCGGCGAGGCCCAGCCCGGACCGCTACCGGATAACCTGCTCTGAGTGCAGGGATGGTAAAAGTGCTGCACTCTTGAGACAACCATACTATAGAAGTTTATAACGATTTCATTTGCTAAAATTCCAAAATATTGTGAAAACTAGCATTTGTAAAAGTCTATAATATCATATTATTACTATGGAATCAGGATATTTCGCAATAGTCGGGGCCAGTAGGGCCGTCCCGGACCTAGAAATTTTGATAAGAGGGCCGTCCTTGCCACCACTGCCCCAGTGGGGATTCCCCACTATCCCTCCAACTAATCACCAAGAAAAAGTAGGTCCAGGATGAACTGGTTTCGTTTCAGAAACAATTTTCACATGTCATGATGCGTGTCCACCGGGACCACCAGGCTTAAAAGGCTCCCCAGGAATACGAGGAGACCCGGGAATAACTGGAATGCAAGGGAAAGACGGCCATCCTGGAAAGAAGGGGACTCCCGGTGGTAAAGGTAACGCAGTTTATACTAGGCTAATGGCTATAAACATTACATTTCAGTTGTTCTATCATTTTAGGCTCACGAGGTCCACTTGGAATACCCGGAATAATTGGAGAACAAGGTGATGCGGGAATAAATGCCTTGTTCTTAAACATATCGGAGCCTGGTAATCCGGGACCGCCAGGAGTAGGTTTTATAGAAATTAAGACTTAGTTTATTAATTATTAATTGTTAAGCTAGCCTAAGGTAACTAATCAAATACATAGAATCTTCAGTGGTAAATTCGGAGTACACTGAAAATGCCGCTTTCAAAATTTGAAAATTGTGCGAGTGGATTAGCTGAGTGAACAGTTCGAGCAAGAGTTTGCTGCTTATTAATAATAAAGTAGTGCCGGAGTTCATTACATTCATGCAAGAAAATATAGGAAAGCCTAGTTTACTATTACCGAGAAAAAGCCTAACTAATAAAAATCACTGTTGTCAGCCTCGCGGACTCGAGGGACCGATGGGACCACGAGGATTTCCAGCGGAAGAAGAAGGCACGGTCGGAGCAAAGGGGGTGCCTGGAATCGGAGGTAGAAACATACGTTCTCAAAAATATTTTTCAAGTACGAATAATTAGAGCATAATTATCTTTTTTTTAGAGGAATCGTTCAAAATACCATATAGAAAACTTTCTAGAGAAAATAGGCTTAGGTGCCAGATGCACAATGGTTACTCACATATATAATGACAAGTCAGATATTACTAAAATGTGCCGCATGGGGAGCACAAATAGCTAGATGGATGGCTCTTTTGTCATTTGCGAATCAGTATTTTTTTTGATCACGCAAAAATAGTTCCGCTAAACCTTGCACAATCACCGCTATATTAATAATACTAATCATAACCCATAACTTCAGGCCCGCCCGGAAGAAGTGGTAGAGTAGGCAACACAGGTACACCTGGCGCAGCCGGTTTAGCCGGAAACCAAGGAATATGTCCAACGTACTGTGCAGTTGATGGAGGAGTATTCCATGATCCTTTACATATAGTCAGCAATGGCAATTACGATCAGCGAAGTGGAAAATAAAAACATGGTTTATTTTTTGAAAACTTATAATATACATTGACAGAGGGAAGTAAAGAATGAGCAAAGCTAAACCCTCTACGTATAGCATAATAAACTAACAATGACAACCAGCACAAAGATAAACAGGGTTTCATCTTACTCTTCCCTTGGAAGTATGATATCTGGAATATAAGAAACATCTAAACATAAAACAGTAACTAAAGCTATCACTTAAACAGGGACAGCAGTTATGCGCAGAGTATGCACCCAATAAAACTAGCGGCTACAGCAATTGAATCGAGGAAAAAAATTAAAATGGATACTGAACCACGTATATTGTGAGATTGAATTAACCGCAAAACAGCATTACATAAACAACTATGTTCTAAACTTCTTAACGGAATGGACTGTTTATAGGAGTAAGCAACTCAGGGGTTTGAGTGACGTATAAAGGAGAACCAACTTCACTTTTATCTGCACGTAGACCACCTCCAATCATCTGAAAAAATAAAGAGATACAAATCTGCAACTATTCAGCACGAACCGGACTAGGGTTCACAGGTGACTGAACCAGCAATGAATCAGCACCGCACGAAGGACCTTGCTCCAGCGCTAACTGTGGTTGGTAGTTGCCAGGAACATGTACAGGTGGTGGAGGGGTTGAGCCATTATCGTCATCCAAGTTCTAAATTGTTTTAAAGTCGACAAAATCAGAGAAAAACCTACATTGAACAGATCAGCATCAAAATCCCATGCTCCTTGGCTGCCCAGCAAATCGCGACAATTGTCAATATTGGTATCCATACCAGATAAATAATCCTGCAGAGAAGAGAGTCCCAACTGAATTCAGTTATGTAGGAGTACAACAAATGTAGCACAATAGCAAAACGATGTTGATTGTTGTACAACCAAAAAAACTTTACGTACCTGTAATTCCTGTGAAATCTGTCGGTCGAGGCTAGGAGACATATTTATAGGAGAGTAGGACGCATTTACAGCAGCGATCTATTAATAGTATATGTTATATATGTAAAAATATATTTAAAAACCTGGTTGGATGACGAAGGCTGAGGAGCAACATGCTGCTGTATGTTTTGAGGGATTGTGGAGACTCGCTGATTGTTCATATTGTAGGAATTCTTCTGAGGCGAAGGTCTCTTTTTCGTTACCACTCTTGGCTGACGGGGTGTCGATTGATAACCGTTATTCACTAAAATAAATTACACTTTACATAAACAGAAACAACAAACTCACTTTGGGGATTAGTGGAGTACTGTTGATTGAAATTCATATCAGCATTATGAGGGTCCAAATAAGCACCGAATTCATCAGTAACCTCAGCAATGATCGGTCCCCTGCAATAAACGAAAATATAAACGTCAGTATACAACCAAAACCTCGAGGTGGGTGAATATCCTTCACTGGTCTGCTCCGTAAACAGCCCATTTGCTCCATTGTCGGTCAATTCCTGCTGTAATCGATCCAGAATCTAAATGTAACGCTCCGCAAGTAATCTACTTTAAAATAAACCTCGGTCAACTGGCAATTTCCAGATTGATTTGTTCTTGGTCTTTTATTTGGCGGTTCATCAATAGCGAGAACACCGCGCTTCATAACTCGCTTACTAACATTAGGCTGAACCATTGATACAAGGAATTGAACCAGCTAAAATCATAGGCTGATTTCGAATACGTATTATAAATTTTACCTTTCTGACAATTTGCTGCTGTCTACCATGCTGTTGTCTAACATGGCCAAGTTCATTCCATAAAGATTTGTTTTCCCTGTAATATCATAATGACTTGCACCAGGTAACTCCTTCCTACTTTGACATTTCGTTCATTTTCTGATCCATATTACGCTGCTTATCACGTAACTGCCGTAACTCATCCATAACCAACTGTAGATTATTTTGAGTCTGCGAAGATATTGCAGCACTGTCAGCTGCCCGCGTTGACTGCTAAAATGAAAAATATAACGATCTCGTGCAATTATTTATGAATGACAGATCCTTCTTTATTTAATATGTACGGAGATTCCAAAATAGACATCTGGCCATGCAAGATTAATTTACCTTTCGCTTTATATTCATGAGAAGATCTGGCCGGTCACGAATGAAGCAGGAATGACTGAACTCCAAGTGATCCTGATCGGACTCACTTCTGGTTAATCCACTTTTATCCAAGGGAGACATCTTTCGAAAACCGTCTGGAATTCATAAAAAATAAAGAAATTGACATTATAGAGCTCTTATGACCACAGAAGAATTACTCACACATATTCAGTTGACGAATGAGACTATTCAGATTATTGTGCTTGTAATAATGTGGTAATACGTTTCGGCAAAATGAATAAGGATCCACTATGTGAAAACTATATCCACTCTAAAATAATGCAATCACGAACATCCTAATAAAATACACAAACTTCGTCCCAGTGAATAATGTGCTGATAACTTGGATCTTCAACTATGTTCCATAACTTGATCAGAAAAACAGGAATTTTCTCTTCCTCTTTCTGATTAACCATGGGAACTCCATTTGACTACAATAATTAATAATGACATTCTTTCGGGATAAAAACAAACCTGACTATTCATTGTGTTATTAACTGGGACCAATATCTGATTCGACGGAACATTCTGCCCTTGTGTATTTATATAATGTTCGTTTTTCGGAATCCGATTAGGATAGGACATCTGCAAAAACATGCTTACGTGAATTCACATAGATTAAACGAAAAAGATAGGGCAAAATAAAAATAAAATGGATTAATTTACAACTGTTCTAATATTGATGAATAAACACCAATTGTAATAAAGCTCAATTCATTACATCACGTCTTATTTTCGGTGAGAACGACGGGGAGCGCTGGCTACAATATTCGCACTCCTCGTCTGTTCTCTCTTTCACTCACACACAAAGATGGGCGTGGTCGTCGTAAGCAGAAATCGCTTTGGGAAATTGCGAAAGACATGAGGTAAAACTGTGAACACTGCATTTTGCAAGTGCAAATCATGTAAAGCAAGCAAGTACATAAATGAAAGCTAGTGAACAGTATAAAAGAGAGATTGAGAGTGAGATTTGTAAAAGTGAGCCATACAAATTCAAGTAAATTATTTTATATTATACAAAGCATTTGATATCTTTATGACACTGCGGTCAGTGGAATAAACATATTCTCTAAATGTGTACTTTCCTCGAAGCCCATAATAGTCTAACCAAACAGGTGCACTTGAGCAGACAGGTACATACATGCATAGCAAAATAGAATGGAATGCTCAAAATATTTTGTAATGCGCCAATTACAAAATGTCTGAAAGCTGGATCATATGTTTCTCGGAAGTTACTAACCTTCTCTGGATTTTAATGATGAACTATGCTATGTTAAGAAGCCATACATGCCTAGAAGGTTGTTAAAACAACATAATAAGTGTTACAGCTATCTTTCAGACATGGTGAGCAAGTTGCTAACTTATCTGTCAGTTATATTAATGATCATTGGTGTAATATCTGTCGTACTTAAAATCTGGATCATACTTAGGAGCGAAATCAAATGGATGCTCACATTGGCCCAGGCTCTAACGGTAGAAGCACTTCATACTGCAGAACAGATAAACTAAAATTCAGATGAGCCTGCTAGTTGGTAGCATTTTAGAAATTGTTGTCGTAACACATCATCGATGGGAGCATGTTTTCGGTTTGTTTGCTAAATGAGTGTTAAAGAGGTTACTTATTTCCTAGGTTATAAATTCAACGCCGAATTACCCTGGTTGTCAGTTTTCATTGCAACGGCAGAATTACTGGCCTATAGTCAATATTTGAAGTATAAGGGAAATGAATTCGATATGTCTGTTTACCTACCGTGCAAATGAATAATTCTTGGTCTAGTACATGTAACATTAAAAACAATAATGAAATGGATAATACAAAGATATAAAAAGCCATTTATGCGATGAACGATTGCAGTAAAGTTCCGGGAATTCACCGGCCATTTTGGTTGCATGCCGTTTACGCAAGCCGTTAAACTCATTGCGGCCTGTACAAAATATCTGACGGCACCCTCAGATAACTTGACAAAACTAATTTTCTTTATACTCTTGTAGTTTATATTGATGTTTATTAAATACAATTATTCAGAGAATGACGTCTTTTGTTTTACCGGGCAACACGATTAGTGCTGCATCGTCTTCAAACTGTAAAGTCGTTGGGTAAGGTTGATATGGTACTAGTTTTATTTTTATTGTTCCATTATAGGTATGGCATCGAAAAAAAGGGTAACGATTTCATAGCTAGTCGACCTGGATTGCTCAAGGAACAAAATGACAAAGTGTGGATAAGTGTGCATAGTCGGAGGTATCTTCTTCAAATATATTCTTAATTACCTTACTTTCCTTCCGATATATACCCGAAAAAGGTGATCGTGTAATTGGTGTGATAGCTGGTAAACAAGGTGACGTTTTCAAAGTGGACATAGGATCTGCAGATTTGGGACTTGTAAGTTGTTACTTTTTGATTTACCAACGAGTTTATTTTACAGATCAGCTTCTTGGCTTTCGAGGGTGCCACTAAAAGAAACAGACCTGACTTGAAAACGGGTGATGTTATTTACGCACAAGTTCAAACAGCTTCGAAGCACTTGGAACCGGAGCTCACCTGTGTTGATTCCGTATCAAGAGCCAAGGGATTAGGACAACTTAAAGAAGGTCTTATTTTCAAAGTGATTATCGCTTGTAACAGACAGATGAACTCCAAAATTTTAGGCACCTCTTCACTTGACAAGAAGGATAATATCTCAATCATCGTCAATCCTGAAAATACTAGGGAAAGATTACAAGTTCGAAATTACAGTTGGGCTGAATGGTAAAGTATGGCTCAATTCTTCTAATCCGAAAGAGGTGTGTACGATCAGGATTCGCAATAAGCGGTGATTTAGGTAATGGATATTAAGAACATCATTCTCTTATCGGAGTTTGTTTTGGAAAGCAACATTGCGGAGTTTGCAGAACAGCAAATAAGAATAGCTAAGGGATTTTGTGATACTCCTATGGAACAATCTTGATTTTGTGTTGATTATTGTTGTTATTGTTATTTTTTAAATGCAGTATGATTGAGTTCGAATGTGTTCTCTTCTCTTATAGACGTTTAGTCTCGAGCATATTTATAATAATTATGTAGTACTTATTTGAATTCGGTGAACATTTTAATTTAGATGGGTGAGGGACTTGTAGAGCAACGTCAATTTGAAGATAAGGTAGTTTTTCAGGGTTTTGTAATCGACCTATATCTATTTAGGCTGAGTGGGATGCATATTGGAAGTTGCGGGATGTTGATTCTCGTGGATCGTTCTATCCCAGAATGAGATATTACGCTCATAAAGCATTTGATGCCCCAGCCACTTGGTTCAGAGGTATATATTCAATTATAACACACTGAAGTACTAATGCTTTAGAAACAATTGCTCAGCCTCTACAAAATAAGAATAGATTGCCATATTATCAAAGAAAGCTGGACCGTGTTCCTGAGATAGATGAGTGTGGTGTAAACGACAAGGTTTAAAATTTCATTGTGTCTTTTTTAAGTTATTATACTGCAGGCCTGTTTTTATGAAGCGAACGAGCAATTTAGGCTTGATAAGATGGTTGATGGTTTTATCCTTCAGGTTTTTACATTTCTTTTTCTCATCAGCTGAATTCTTATTCACAGGTTCTACGCCAGCGTGTTGATCGTTGCATGCTCTACCATAACCCAGATCATTCCCCTTGTGTCAAAGTAAGTTACTCTATTTATACTACCCTTTCCTTCCCGCAGGGGTGGGGCGCGATGGTCCGCTCCTCAACATTTTCTCCGCTCAGTCGTCCCGTTAATGGTCAAATATTTCACCTTGTTGAAAAGTTCACAATTTTAAGAAAATTAGCATTATTTTTAATATATTACATATATAAATGTATGGAATATTATTAATTATAAAATATAAGTATTGAAAATAGTCTTGAACATTTTTCAAGTCTAATATCGGATCGGGCCGAAGTTTCCGTTTTCCCAAAAACCAGAAGCTGGCCTGCTCGCATTTTTACCAGCTCTGCTTCCCATCTTACCAAAATAATAATGCATATTCTCATTCAGTGTTGTCTAATCTCTAAAACAAGCATTTATAGGTGATTGAGGATATGGAAGAAAACGAATTGAATTTCTTCATGAAATATGGTGAGATGGGTGCTGAAGCCGATGTGAGAGATGCATACATGAAGCAGAAACATCGCCTTATCTGGGAACGTCGCCATCCCGAGATCATGGAGGCACGTGCAGCGGCTTTATCTGATCATAAAGTTAGTTCGAGGGAAATGCAAAATGATAAGCATAATTATAGGAAAAAATGGCCAATGGAGAGTTCGATTACTCGTTTTGGAAGAAAGGCATGTTCTATCAGGATAAAAAGAATTATGAAGCTCCTTACGAGTTCCATCTCTCGAAGGCACCCATGGAGGGTGACAAACCCTTGTCCAAGGATTGGGAATATTACAAAAAAGTAAGCCGCTGGCTGCGTCCCTTCATTAACTTTTGTTGTAGGTTGCACAAGATTCGGAGTTCGACAAGGAACAAGGAAAGAAATCCGATTTCCGTATTTTCTAAGTCTCTATTTGTTTTTAGGAGTGTTTTTTTTCATTGTCAGTTGTATAGAATTCTTTAGTAAAGTTATTTTTCTAATATTTAATTGTTAGCTGTTGTTGAAACGTTTGCTTCCGCATTGCCTTGGCTTGTGCTTGGGTGAGTGAGATTGCTGGTTCCAGATGTTCATCACAAAGTTGCTTAATGGGGGGTACGTACAAGGTCAGCATATTGGAAAGATAAGGCATGTTGTTGAAGACGTTTTTTTGTAGCCATTAGGTTCATCTGAAATCTCTTACTGTCCTAATTTACTTTATTCTAGGGAGTATTTCTATTATATCTCACATGAAGGATTCCTTTTTCTTCATGATTCTCGGATGAAAAATTTTACAGCCGCATATCGTGGTAATTATTCATGAATTTAGTTCTTTGCAATAATATACTTTCAGAATATGCTTTAAAAATATATTTTCTTTCAGACCAAGATTTTCTAGATTTTTTCTATAAACATTTGGTTACTAATGAAACAGAACGTTATAAAGTAAGTTGCAAACGGTTTTGACAAAGTATCGGGTTTTACATTCAGGACTTTCCGTATATAAGTAGATGTGGCAGGGAAAGAAACTACCTTTCATGTGATGATCGGCCAATTGTTTTCACTGAGGTTGTTAACGGTGGCAAAGAACTGCGCATCGGAGGTTCTCGTCTCACATTTCCGTTAATGGTAATGGAGCCTATTCTTTACCATACTCTTATTTTAGCCATCTGAATTATGTATGCTCGCCAATGGACGTCTATATCATCCTGCACCATTTGCTAAATTTGGCCTTGTGAAGTCGGCGTTGGCTGATTCCACATTTTTCCGTCAAATGGAGTTTGACGCTGGGGGATACCCGTCTGTCATTGGATGGAATGCACAGAGTATCCCATTATCACAGAATATTCGTAGAGACCAAGAGCCGGGAACATTTGATTAGAGAGTGTTTATTTATTAATATTCAATAAATTTTTCGGTACATGTATTGCTGTAGTTTTTCAATAAGTTGGTGCGATGTTTATATTTGTTAATTAGTTGACCACAAACTGTTTTTTGAGTTTAAGTGGGCTGTCTGTTTATATGTCACTGTCTTCCACATCAGATTTCGCTCGAGCCCCGAAAAAACCTAGGAGGTCAACAGGAACTGTCTCAACAGTAAGACAACTTTAACCAACGTCGTGCCGTGCTCTCAAACGGCCCGGGCCGGTGGGCCGACGATGTTCCATCAATATTTTTTTCGTAACTATAGTTGATATATTTTTAAAATTTGCCGAAAACAGTTGAGAATTTTCAATAATATGGTCGGGCCGGGCAATTTTGAGAACCCCGACGACACGAAGCTACTGATTTAGGTTTCCCATGACGAAGAGTACGTTGATCCCGAGAGTCAAGATGTGTTCTTGCTAAAGGGCGATGCGGACCTTAATCAACTCGAGGCACTCGCTCAAAATAACCTTTTTGATGTTCGTTTTATT
>JAQGAV010000417.1:0-33592 GCA_034691345.1 Phasmarhabditis papillosa
TTTTTATTCCAAGGTACATTCATTTATTATATAACACCGCTACTCTCCAGAACTAGCTCCTGCTACGGAGTATAACTTGCATCTAGAAGAACTAATAAAGCTCAATAAACCCTACATTTAAGGTGAACAAGACGCTTTGTCAGGATAATTTCAACCTATCGACTCCATAAATACCCAGCATACAGTAAAATATAGCTCTGACTCCTGCTAAACTAAAAGCAAAAGTGGTATTTCTTAACTTGGATGGGAGGTCCTCGTCGACGTGGTGGGTGGTCTCCGGGTTGTCTGAGTGGTTTAGAGTGAAAGTAGTATGGGTGTCCTAGGGAGGCCTTGCTACCGACTGGGACTGGTCTCCCGCCTTGGAAAGACCCCCAGGACGGCCCCTTAACCTACATTAACATTCGCTTTCTATACAGAAAAAGAGAGTAACTTAATGCGAAGATTTAAGAAAGGATAAAACGAAAACTAAGAGAATAGTTGGAGGTCTAAATAGACATATGGGGTGGTAAGGACTGGGATACGGTATTTTCCAAAATAAGGCGAAACCGGTTTAACAGAACTTCAGAAAATAACGGTGTACAGGTGGACTGTACCGAGTGTTACCGTACTCTGGACAGAGTGTTATTAGGAGCCGGTAGTTGGTAGCCTTTTGCTTAGATCGGAGGTAAGCTACACGCTCGCTGAGCCCAAAGATAACGTGTGTACAGTAAATTCAAACCATTAAATATTGATGGCAAGCCGTGAGGGGGGGGGGGCGGTTACTCACACCCCTCACTGTGAGCAACTGGACGGCGCCGTCCAGTTACTCACAATTTCAAAAAACGCTATCCTAAAGTGTGAGGAACTGGGCGAACCCCAAGCCGTGGATAACATAATCTTCACTTCCTCCGTTCTAAAGAAACAAGAAATGGAAGCGGAAGTTTATTTAACGTGAATTGTCTCAAATCTTCATTAACAAATAACGAACGCAGAAAAAGGGAAAGACTCATAAATGAAAGACAATTAAATTAATAGATAAAGATACAATCAAATGTAAAAAAGAAGCAAAACAATATCTTACAAACAACGTAAAAATAGTATAAAATACCATATATAGTCTATCTCAAGACCTAGGTTTCCAGCGCGGTGCAGTGTTATAAAAAAATGAATGTACTTTTGGAGAAAACGCGCCACGTTGACGCATTTTACATTCATTTTTTATAACACTGCGCTCGGCTCGTGATACCGCGCTGGAAACCTAGGTGTTGAGATGAACTATAGCTAGAAATGTATCGGAATGGATCATACGTAACCATGTTATCATGAATACTTTGTATTTTGTAAAGCTAGTTTTCTGTTAAATATAACTGATGAATTACTTTTTGAGAGGGTCTCCCAACCCACCAAATACCCATTCATTTTATTTAACACCGCTTCTCCGAAGTACACTGCGCTGGAATGCAGACTATACTTTTTTCTAGAATAGTGAGTTAAGTAACCGTGAGGTCCACCGACCGTTCGATACCTCAAAATAACAAAACCCTTAAAGTGCAGATGTACTTTCTATAAAAGGAGGACAGTGTAGACATTAAAAGGGATTAGAACTTGGAATGAGGGCGAGAGGGGGGGGGGGGTCAATAAATAAGAGACGCGGTGTTAGAAAATGCGGAAATGACTAAAGTCGGGAACAGGGAACTGCATCAAACAAGGAGTGGTAGAACAACACCACTTGTTTTACATCTTTTAAGTTAATTTTTAAGAAAAACTTTAGTCGAATTCAAAAGTAATACGACCGTGTTAATAAGCAGGAGTGTTGCAATATTTTATCTGATTAAGGCGGTTCGAAAGCAACTTTGCAATCTCCTGATATCGCGCGCGTAAAATGCCAGCAGGCGCAGTGGTAAAAATAACGAAATAAGCAGCCTACACTACGCCATTACTTTTGAATCTGACTATATATCTGCAGGATATTCCTAGCTTATTCTGGAACCAAATTTGATTCCTGCTGTAAAGTTGTAACTTACTAAACTAGACTGAAGGAATACTAAAAACAGTTAACAATCCTCATTTGGAGATTTAGGATGGATATTCAAGAAAGGAAACCGGCAACATTGTGTCTGTATGTTATATGTTGCGCGAGTAATTCTCCCGTTCTGAATCAAGTGACAGCAGGCAATGCCGGAGTTACGCTGGGCAGGTCCATTGCAGCAGAATTGCAGGGAAGCCTGTAAAAGTATACTGTAGATGGAGTTTGAACCTAGACATAGGGATGAAAATTACTAGGTTTCAAAAGTTTTACTCCGACCGGCCCTTTCTCTTCCCTGCCTCCTCTTGGATAACGTTGACGGCTTAAGGGAACAGTTTTTGAGATCCATCATCCAGAAAAATTAGTGCCGGGTAGTTTTTAGCCTGCCGGGGCAACAATCCACAACTGCTGGGGCACCTTGGCGTATCTCTACCATGGCCACAGAAGAGCAGCGGTGTTATATAAAAATGAATGAAAAATCGGTACATTTATTAAAATTTGACACCGCCTCTCTGCGGGATACTGCGATGGACACCCAACTCTTGATGCAGAGTATAGTTATAGTTCTTACCTTATAAGGCAGGAAGGTGCCGGCTTCGTTCTCACAACATTGGTCAAAGTTTGTCTTCTCGAATACTTGCTCGCCACAACAAATCTGTTTGTCGTTACCGTCAAATACCTGTGCACCGCAACATAGGTCCGAGGAAGTCTGACGTCTGAAAAAAAACACATTTTCTGTACTCAGATGCATGTGATATTTTAGTTTTCCACGAAATATGTTCAATACATGTTTTTAGTTAGCTCCCAAGGCTCTCTGCGCCCTAATGCAATGAGTCTGACAAAATCGGATTGCCAAAACCGGGTGCACCATTCCTGGATTTATTTGAATTTTTTTCGAAACAATGGTTCAGTATATTCTTAGAAAAAATACGTTCACATTTTGAAATGGGCACAGTCCCTAACCCTACTGCAGGCGCGTCGTCGATTTGTGCTCTTTGAAAAAGCACAGTTTCATTAAAGCGTTACCGGATTCGGAGACCTAATTCGATAACCTTTATTATAGTCATCGCCGAGAGTAATAATAGAGCGTCACTTGCGTATTTATAGGATTTTTAACACCGCATCTGCAGGCAAATTGCACGCGCGTACTTGCAAATTACAATATTGAACGGAGAGTAGTCGCCAGATGCTGGCGCAGTGCTCGCAAAAGGGGCTCAGACAAGCGTTGAATTCTTTACACTCCATCATTACTCTTGACGATGACTATACTTAGGCCAAATAGTTAAATATCCCTTCTAGATTGTTTATTAACTTTACCATACCTCACTAATGTGGAATTGCAACATAAAAAGTTCTTATCGCTCTTGAGGAAAACGGCTTGGCCACAACATTCCCCATTTACAACGTTGTGCACCTAAAAAGCAAATATAACTAGTAGTAACCTAGAGTGTAGTTAACTCTCAATAAAACCAGTTGGTAGAATTTGAATTATTTTTTTAAGTGATTTATTCCGATTATCAATTCAAGGATCACAGTACAGGTTGCTGTAGTAGTTTCTTTATTGTATCGAAGCACCAGTCAATATATAACGAAGAACTTGTCGTTTCTTACAAATCATAACAGTTTCTATTTGCCTGTATTTGTAGAACCAGAGGGTTATGAATTATTATAAGAAGTTAAAAAAGATGACTAAATCCGAAAGTTCTAAGCGGCCACTGAATCAGGACGAAGCGATTACCGCTTAGCGTGTTCCCACACAGTTAAATAGGTCTCAGCAAGAAGTCAGTCGCAATCCTTTAATTCCGTGCACTTACAATTCCATTACAGCACGTCTGATCATACCGAAGCACTTGGTTTCCGCAACATTGATCCGCATAGCTCCCGCCACGATCACGTTCTCGGATTACTGTAATCGAAATTTTGGCTGTGCACAAATTGTTCATGCCCATATTTTAAAGAAGTGTATTGTATAGCGTTGTAATATTAATATTAAGATAAATTTATAAAAAGAAACAACCTACCGCTCTGACAGCATAATTGTGAATACGTGTTGTAAACTCCAGTGCCACAACAAGAGATACCGAATAAGTCATCGGCTCGTTCAAAGTTCTGACAAGTACCTCCGCAACATGCTTGGATCTCTAGAAAAGAACATGTTAGTTGAAAGAGGAACGTTAGAAGTTTGAATTTTCAAAAACTACTATGTCTTTCGTTCAAACTTGCATAAACCTAAGGCTCGCCGCGATCGAACGTAACGGGTCACTACTTTTTTGTTGGCCGAAACCTGGCTTATTTTGTTTATTAGACTTTTGTTTTTCCGAAACAGGTTGCCGAGAACTTCATTAACTGATCTCTATTAACGAAAAACATTAAGATACTAAAAGGAGCACATTCCTCTATAGTCAGCGCTCAAGGCTTACGCAAGGGTATACGGTACGAACTTCAAATTTTATTGGAGCGCCGCCAAGCAATGGCGCGCAAAAACGCGGACTAGCCAATGATGAAATGTACAACATTACATGTAACTTAATTTTCAGAAACGATTAATTCATATTAATGAATCTAACTATTTTGTCCTTCTAAATTGAACACTCAGACCTTTAAATTGCATATCGTTTGTCCGCCGACTATATTTAGTTTTACCGCTTTGGCGAGCCGTTGCTCAATGTTTTGCGCTCCAGGTCAAACGGAATCCACTAAACTGTGCTTTACTATCACTGACAGAAAAATGCTTTATACAAAAACAGCGATATGTTCAAGCAAAAAATTATTAACTCTCCTTACTTTCTTTTCAATTATTCAGCACTTCACCTAGTAATAAATTCTGTAGAATAAAGAAAATACACTTATTCTCCCAATACTTACGTGGAATTAAATTAAACTGCGACCTAGTAAAATATACGCAATTAAGAATAAGAATAGTAACAATACAAATGTAGTTGTGCATTATTATAGAGATTGTAGCTCTATATGAACAGTTAGTCTGTTAGATTCACAATTCCGCTTTTAGTTCTTTTTAGCCTACGCGCTCTTTAGTTTACACACTCGTCCCGCTGTCCTGTGTTTACCGGCCTACAGCTGTGTTAACTCGGCCCGGACCACACTGAAAGAAAAGCCGATAATGGTCAAAAGCAGTGTGAATGGATGCAGCGGGTTGAAATAGGAGCCTACTCATGGTCAGACCTTTAAGCCTCACGAGAGTATAGTTCTGTTCTATACCTAAATTTTGAAAAACACTTTGAAGCGGGCCGGGAATTTTACGATCCGGCCGTGCCGGGGCCGACTTTCTGGGAAATCGGGCCGGGCCGAAAATTCGAGAAACGGGCCAGACTTTTCCCAGCCTTGCCTTGAAGATCCTTGGATTGTTATGAAATCTAAAAAAACATAACGGTCACCTTAAAAAATGCAATTGGAGTTCCTCGGGCGACAATTGGAGTTTTATTATAGGAAAACCATGCTATATTCTGTATCAAGACCTAGTTTTCCAGCCCGGTATCAAGAGTGGGGGCTGAGTTTTATAAAAAAATTAATGTAAAATAGGTCGACGTGATTCATTTTTTTCTCCAAAAGTAGACTCATTTTTTATAACACTGCACCCCGCTCGTGATACTGTGCTGGAAACCTATAGACTATATATTCTCTACCCAAAGCTAAGTTTCCCGTGCAGTGTCCGGAATAGATACGATGATATATAACAACGAATGGAAAATCCGTGGATTAGGAGCCTTTTCTGCAAGTACATGAAGTATTTTACTTTGTCTGTTGATACAAACTTTACAATATAAAAACGATTTACAACAAATCAATAACCCTATTAATAACTTTATTAAATAACAAAAGAATGTTCTCTATCATAAGCTTATTCTATTCTCCTTTATATACAAAAATGTTCTTCTTGGTCTCGTGTAGTGTTGATTTATAGAGTAACTCCGGCTGATCCAGGCGTTTGCTCAGTTCGTTCCATAGGAAAATACAGACGTTCTCAGAGGTAGAAGGGACATCCTAGAAAAAATTTTAAACTTAACATTTGAATCGAATGCCATCGTTGAACATTCAGAGAAACTTGGAAGCTTTTTTAGGGGATTGGTTGGGTTGGATGGGCCTGCCCGAAGCTCCAGACAAGTTGGGATGACCGGCTTCCCCCAATTCTCCGGACCCTGTTCCGCCGACTTTTTGCGGCATTGGCCCACCCATGGCTAGAATTGAACTACACACAACATTTGGAATCATTGGTTGGAACGGCCCCTTCTACACGCTCTGCCTGTATTATATAGTCTATATCAAGACCTAGGTTTCCAGCGCGGTATCACGAGCGGAACAATGTGTTATAAAAAATGTACCCGCGAAGAAAACGCACCACGCCGAATAATTTTACATTAATTTTTTATAAGACTGCGCCCCGCTCGTGATACCGCGCTGGAAACCTAGATCTTGAGATAGACTATAAATGCAAATAATTCTGATAACCTTAAAGTGATCAATGTCCTTGTCAATATTTTTGTGATCAATTAAATCCATAACTTCTGCCATTTTCTTTTTCAATACGGCTAAATCGAACACCATTCCAGTTATAGGGTCCACTTGTCCACGAAGAGTAACCTGAATAATGAGTTGCACTAAGGAATGATTACTAATTCAAGAAGCATCTACAGTTCTTGGTAGTTGATCCGAAAGTTACCGTAACCGGAATCATATTATTATATTTCAAGAAAACACGGTACTGCTTTAACTATTCCCTTCAATCAGGAAGTCCTTTACGTATTACTTATATTCTAAACCTAGTTAGGATCTTACGGGTACCCTAACCGAGGATGTTCAATTTCTTGAAGCCTTTGAGAGATCGGACTAATTCAAATCCTGTAACGGTCATATCTCAACCATTTTTCCTAACAATAAGCAACCTCTACATAGAGATCCGATGCTCTTAAGGCATTTAACTCTAATTGATTGCCAGATTTTCCAGCTACCAAACAAAGTTGGTCGACTGTTTTTCGGGCCCGCTGGATTTAAAATAGTGAAAAACTTAATCAATTGTAAACACTTATTTTCCGGTCGTTGTACAGGGTTCTCAAAATGGCTAAAACGGCTCGTGGGTTGTCCATTGCCGATTTTGAGAACCCCGCCGTTGCATAATATCATCGCCGTTCTCACATCTACGCAATCACGTATTTCGCGTAATAACCAACCTTCCATATATAATTATGTCCATGTCCATTTAGATTGTTACATTTACCATAAATCTTCTTATTCTCTTCATCACTTAGCTTGTTTGAATGTAACCGGTGTGCGGATGAAAAGTGCTCTACGCGCTCCATTTCGACAATCGGCATACTGTAGTCTGGAAAGGGAAGCAGTCCTTTAAAATAAAGTATAGTCTGTATCAACAGCTAAGCTTCCAGCGCTATGTCCTTGGGGGCAGTGGTGTTATAAAAAAATGAAACAAAAATGTAATATTGAAATTCTTTATTTTAAAAGCACATTCATTTTAATCAAACTCCGCCTCTAAGGATAATGTGCAAGACCTTAATTCTTGATAGATATTGCTATGGTTACAATAGGTATAGTCTGCTTTAAAACCTAGACTAAAACCTAGCCTCATATGATGAGCGGTGTTGCAAACTTTGCCTTCAAATTCGCTGAAAAAGCCTTCCCTGTCTTCGGGCAAGAGAACTTTTGAAGGCAATATTTACAACATCGCGCATCGTATGAGGCCGGCGCAATGTAGTCTAGGTTTTGAAACAGACTAGAAGTATAGGTATAGTCTATAACAAAAAAAAGACTACAGTGCACGGTGCTACGTAAGGTTTCAAAAATTGCTCGTTCTGTGGCACCATTATATGGTTCGATGCATACGTTCGATGCATAAAAGACAAATACGCAATTGCGGAAGCCTATGTATACCACCGCGCTCTGCGGTCTCTTGTTTCTTATGGACTATAGTTTTACACAAGATTATCTAAATTTACAAAAAAGTACCTATTTTTAAGTTATATAAACTGCAGTAACTTTAATATAACTAAAATGAAAAGAGCAGTATCAAAATGTTGTATTCTTTTAATAAAATACTTTTATGCGCCGTTTATATAGCCCGTGTGTTTCCGAGAGTAATCAATACCTCAACGTGCATAATTCAGAAGGTAAAATAACAACCAAATTATTTAAATTTATACTTTTTAAACCGAATAATAAAGTATTTACATAAATAAACTATTTTAAATTAATTTATAAATAGATAACCCGGCGACGCGGTGTGAAATTATCTGGAATGAAGTGTTCTGTTCTGACAATTCTGATAACCGGAGTAATGTGAACATTAGACCGTCTACGTGTAATACTGTAGATTAATATTATTATTAATAAAGGCAATAAACATGTTTATATATTTGTAATTATTTATTACTGTAAGTTTTGTAACGAGACAAAACAAATAAAAACAATTTGCGATAAGATACGATGTCTTAAATCGTAAAGTCAATCAATATTTCTAAGTTACAGGTGAGTTAGTCGTATCTGTAGGAGGATTCGTACTGAAAAAGAAGAGTTAGGCAGTAAAAATTACTTTTTGGGGTTCCTGAACTGTTTTCGAAATAAACTTATATAGTCGACGGACTAATCGAGTGCAGCTAAATTTCTAAAAAAGTTAAATTAGAGCATAGATTTGCTCTAATTGCTCCAATAAGATCTAATAAATTTGCAGTTTGTACCGTGACCCTTTGCGAGCGATTAGTCCACCGACTATATTGCTTTACTATTAAATACCCTGCTTCCAAACGAAATAGTAACGTTTTTGCGGTACACTTCATTTTATTCCGGTAACTTTTCGATTTACGAAACAGTTGGTTTCTTGGATTTTGATGCATATGCTCCAGAAAGTCTGGAGTCTCCAGGATGAGTGTTAAAATGAAGTTTTATACTATAAAGCTTACTTTTTCGTAGAGAAGTCCCGTAACTTGCGAGCACACGGCATCTCCAGCATTGGAACTAATCAAACGGAGTAACACAATGAGATCGGGGCTTAGTTTGACAAACTCTCTCAACTAAAAATACGTAAAGTTTTTTGCTTAGGAGTGTAAATTGTAACAGTCGGCCGGGGATAAAATTTTCGAAAACGGGCCGTCGGCCCTTCCCACCTTTGATTTAAACTATATATTAACTCCTTAAAGCATTTCAAAATACGTAATATTTCATTTTTAATCTCATTTGGATCAACTCCAAAGTTCTTAACTGTTGTCTGGAGCCCATCGATTGCCCCGAAATTCCTTTTATCGATTTTCGTTTTCTTCCAAGACCCCCATTTGTCTGTAGTATTTCATTATCTTTTTTTGTTTTATGTTCCTCCAGGGCTTTATCAGCACGGCTTGAACCACACCCACAGCCTGCGACTCCGCCGTTCATATTGTAATCAACAGGGTGGCTAGATATATAGGGTAAGAAATCAGAATACGCAACATGTAAGATAGGAGAAAGGGTAGGGCGGTGGTAAATAAGAGTGCAGCTAACGTTAAGAAGCGGGCAAGGTTCTAATCGTAAACATATTTGACTGGGGCAATGAGTTGGGAAACCGCTTCGAAATACAAGTTCTGATCTACTCGATATCAAACGACCTAGATTACAGCTCAGAATTGGAACGCTAACGCCGCTGCAGTTGCCACTGAGAGCTTAGGGCTTTCAATTTTCAGGATGAGCAAGATTAACCGCTTTGCTTCCAAAAAATCCTGAATATCTAGTAGCCGTAGTATAGAAATTCCCGAGTGAGTGCTCAAGAAGTTTAGAGCAGTTGTAGATTGTTGCCCGGGCAGGCTAAAAACTGCCCGGTCTCCCACCAGGCTGTTTCCATACTACGACCACAGGTTCCCTCAAGACTAACACTAAGTTTATTCAGCTTGAATAATAAGAAACGCTTATAAATAGCTTAGAACTCCAAGATCACGGGGCCGGGTTCTCCAGGCCTTTCGCTTACCCTATCAGTCTCCTTATTCTGACTAGATGACTGCAACATTCTTCTTGCAAAGTCTGAACGGTTCTCGGCAAAGAAGATCTGTGAGATCCATATTCCTGTGTTTACAAGTGTAACCTAAAGAAGTATGAGGATTATCGATTGATTATTAAAAAACATAAAACTTTAAAGTTATAAAATAAGACATGAAAACTCTAGTCTTCATTGATAAGCGAGTTAATGTTCAATCCGCATAAAGTGTAAAGTTTCCAATATTTTAGGATAATTCTTTAAAATGATATATAGTCGGATTCAAAAGTAATACGGCAACACTCCAGCAACCCAATTAATAAATTGGGTTGCTGGAGTGTTGCAATATTTTGTCTCAGTAAGGCAAATTCACGAAATACGCAGCCTACACGGCGGTATTACTTTTGCATCTGACTATATTGTTAATGAACTAACCACAAACAATGCCATAAGCCAGTAGAAAAGAATTAAGAATATCTTCTCATTGAACATATTCTGTGAGAGAACACATTGTACAGAATAACGTTGTACATTACCCTTGTTACGGATCTAGAAACAATACTGATTACAAGCCAAATTTTCTTGCACAAGGGCGGGTTGGCCCAGTGGATAGAATCTTTGCCTCATAATCTCGAGGTCGATGGTTCGAATCCGCCCCGAAGAAAGAATTCTTGCAAAATTGCCACCTCCGCTCCCCAGGTGCTGTGTAATGGAGTCCTGGCTCCCTAAGGTCCCTTCGTCTCACTTCATCCTCCAAATATCTGTGATCTCGTGTTTCGTAAAATATCAATAAACAATCTTTAACAAACCTCAAAATCGCACATTGTTGATCTGGGGAAGAGACCGGTTGCCTTCCAGTCAGTGTTGAAACCGAGTTTTAGGCCTGGAAAGCTTTATATATATTTCAAATTCATTTGATTGGAATTGATTCTGAGGATTCACAGCCCCAGTGGCCGTAGCATAGAAACGCCCGGTCAGTTTTTAGCTGGCCGAGCAGTTGTGGATTGTTGCCCGGGCAGGCTAAAAACTGCCCTGCCCGCTCCATGTCCTAAAGCTTCAAACTCCTATTTCATGAATATCTATTTTTACAAGGAGCTTGGCTTAATTATAAACTTACTCATCAGATCCCCCCAATTGAATCCTAAGAACATATGAATAACAAATAGTTGTACGACAATGTTGAACAAAAAGAGAACCTTCATAATCAGGTATTGTACGGTCACCCAGCTCTGCGAAGTGACGGGGCTATAATATGGAAGTAGAAGAATAGTTTTTATCTATTTTAAATGTATTCTGGTTACCCAAGGTTAAGCAAAAAAAATCTAATAAGAAACTATTTTTCTTGAACAGTGGCGGTATCTTTCAATAGTTCAGTAAGTTTAGTGGCGCCAAGATTCCAGGGTGGCCGAGTGGTTAGAAGCTTCGCCACATAAACAAGAGCAGAATGGGAATTGTACAGACCGGCTTGGGCCAGGGCCGAAAATATGAAAACGGGCTCTTTCCTTACTCAAAGATTTGACTGCTCTCGAACTTCTTCTTTCCGAGAGTTGTCTTGTAAATATGATTAGTAACTGCTTCCAGCTTAATGTTGCGTTCCTGAAACTGGGAAAACTAGATATTTCTTAGAAAACCATGTTAATAAGGGTATATAGGCCTATATAAATTTCTATAGTCGCCGGCCAAGGCTTATGCAGGGGTATACGGTACGAATTGCAAATTTTATTAGAGCGCCGTCGAGCAATGGCGCGCGAAAACGCGGACTAGTTAATGATGAAATGTACAACACCACATTAAACTTATTTTTCAGAAACAATTAATTTATGTTAGCGAATATATCTACTTTGCGCGTTGTAAATAGAGTACTCAGACCTTTAAATTGCATATCGTTTGTCCGCCGACTATAGAAGTAATATATTTATCACTAGTTATAATAGTTTACTTAATAGTTCTTCTAAAATGAGTTATAACACTGCTGAAGAATATTATTATTTTAAAGTAAGGATATATATATCCTTATTTTTGTTTTCATTCTAATAAATCAATATTTAGTGTAACTCCTACTGAAACTAACCGATTCATCCTGTGGTAAAGTGGAGCAAGCAGTGACAATAGCGCGCACTTGCAGACCTGAACATGATGATTAGGAAATAGATTATGATGATGATTTTTCAAGAATAATTTAGTTATTAAGGAGAACAACTTATCATCGATTGTTTTTGTTGATTTTCTTACCGGACCACCAGTTAAGAGATCTCCAGATGAGATGTGGTACGAAGAAAAAGAAGGCAAGGATTACGAGGACGAATTGTACCCACTGAAATCATAAGAGTAGTTACAAGAATATAAACACGTAAGTTCCATTTATAGGCAGTTCCCTTTAAGGATGGACCCCAATTTTTTGGAGTACACCGGTTCCCTGGTTATGCAATATCGGGTCACACTATTGTAACAGCACCAAGAAGCTGCGAAAGGTTCAGTTAGTAAGCTATGGGATGCCTCCCGAATATTCTGAGGCTTCGTTATTTTCATTGCGTAGTTTGGACTCAAAGTTCTTAATAACCCAACTACTACCAAAGCCGAAGTAGCTCAGTGGTTAGAGCACTCGTACGGCAAACGAAAGGTAGCTGGTTATAGATCTGTTCAAGGCATATTTTTGAAACTAGAATCGTTTGGTATAAAACAGTAATTTAGAAAGGAGTGTTTACCTGGTAATATGGTAGTTCTTCCTTTTCTCTAACATAGTGTTGTGGCATAGATGGGTCTTCCATTGGCACATAGTACGTATTTTCAACAAAGCAGTAGTCGCGAGCGTACTCGTTCCAGCCTAGACAAAATTATTATTAGTTAATCAAAACAACATGTGTGATTGGCCAGGTGGTTAGAAGCTGTGGTCGTAGTAAAGAGACGCCGGGGTGGGTGCCCGTACAGTTTTTAGCTGCCCAAACAGTTGAGAATGGTTGCTCGGGCAAGCAAAAAACTGCCCGGGCACACTTCCGGGCGTTTCTATGCTAATGTCACTGCGCCTCATAAGCCAGAGGTCGATGGTTAGAATCTTCCGGAGACAGAAAATCCCGCAGCATAGGTGAAAGTTTGTATGAAGCAAAAGATCACTAATATTGTATTTTAGTATGTTTTACTTTCGCTTTTTCATGAACATGAGGAGATTGACAATGCTTCAGAGCCACAATCTTCCTCCCGAGAACAGACCCCCATTAGGATATTATTTTTCTGTTTCTTTTGTCCATAACTTTTGTCAAAAGCTTATTTTTCATAAGTGACTCTACCTGATCTGAACTCGGCGGGCGTCCAACAAATAATCGGCTTCGCCATATAAGTCTAAAATATACATAGAAGTTCTTGAAACAGTAAACTTCTAGAAAACAAACTGTATCTTTCGAAGTTAAATAAAAACTGAAATTAATAATAATCAGATTTTCAAATAAACTTACATAAGTAGTAACAATAATAGTTGAAAATGTGAAAATGTAAGCAGTTAACTGATAGTTCCATCGGTCCACAACATCCTCCTCATGTCTGGAATCAATCAATAATATTATTATTAATATATTTTAAGTTTTATTTAGATATATGTTTATTATACAATTGTTTTTAGGTAGTTCAAAACACAAAAAGAAAACTTAAAACTTCGTTCTTTCCTTTTATAGTTAGTGGCAACTTGGTTTAGAAAACTTTAATGATTATTCAACGTTATTTTTTAAACTTGCCAGTAACATATTTTTGTTTTTTCTACAACTTGATTATCTTTAATATTTTTTTATTTCATACACTCGCAGTTTGTGAATATTATTCTTTGTATAAAATTACTACAGGTAGAAATATATTGCACCTACCGTTTCTTACTGACGTTCAAGGCTAATTTAACCAAAGTATCCATTCTGAAAAGAAGATATAACTAGCATATATAGTCTGATTCAAGAGGAATAATGGAGTGTTACTTGCGTATATTCATGCAATTTTGGGTATATTTTCGTATTTCGAAAACTTTCAGAGCCGAAAACTAGGATATAAGTAATAATAAGAGTATAGAACAATTAAAAAGAAAATCTTTTGTTAGTTTAGAGCTGTTTCCAAAGAGAGAAAAAACTGACACTTAGTTTAAAGATCGTTGACAGGCATGGTCCAATGCTTAAAAATGTAATCATGGTCACCTAAGAGTAGGTTGAGGTTCGATGATCACGGCTCGCCAATGGAGACAGTGGGGTTAAAGGACTAGTCTCTCATTTTAAAATTAAAGTTCATTTTTCTCTGGAAAGCTTTGACCTAATCATTCGAAAAAACTCAGTTGCACAGATTGAGCTATTGCCTTTCCAATGATATATAAATTAACATAAATTGCTTAACAAAATAAGCTACGGTATGGGCATCTAGATTTTACCATCTGAATTTGCTCTGTCACGTTTCCTTAGGGCGCGGCGAGCCGTGAGTGACGGTAAAGCAGCAAACTTATTGATCTGATATCCCGCAAGATAGATTAAATTGTCAGTTCAAGTTTGAAGGCTCCGTAGCTCCGTATATCCTCCTACTACAGGTATATCCAAAAAGAACAAAACCTTATAACTTAGGTAAAACATAAAAAAGAGTAGAATTACATTGTATTTATTAAAGTGAGCTGCGTTTTGGTTATCAGCCCCGGCGAGAGGTCTTATCAGAAAAGAGAACGCAGAGACAGAGATAGAAATGGCCCGTACCGACAACTACTCGTGGGTTACTGTAGCTAAGCAAATTTGTATAACCCAACGGCTAAATTGGGTTAACTTGATAAGAACAGTAGTAAAGAAAGGCCGCGGTGGGAAAAATAAAAAGATACGGGAGACCTTTAAAGTAGATTAAAGAACAAATATTACGGTAGTATTTTAGAAAGTGGTAAGCGCAGATGAATATAACGTCAGTCACGGTGTAATAAAGTGTTTTTATTTTTGAAACTTCCACATAATTTATAATACCGTGACTCTAGAATAAAATTAAGTTTATGGAAACGTGAACGCTTTGCTAGTTACGGTGTTTTAATATCAAACTGGACAAAGTGTATGCTAGTTATATGTTAGTTTTCAAAAAGGTTCCCAACCTACCGATTCCCCCAGGACCCTGCGCTGGAAACCCATCTCTTGATAAGGACTATCGCACCTCCTGTCTAGGTAATGGCCATATAAAAAACATAGATGTTCTTGAAAGCGGTGTTAAAATTGAGATGCGGTGTTGTATTTTTGTCTGGAAACAGCTAGTTGCGGCAGCGATGGTGACAGTTTCGGACGTTTCTGACATATTTTTGGGTGAATCATCTTCCAAATTCGGCGAGCTGCCTAAAATTACTATTGTTTCTATTTAAATATTGTACTCTATATAGACCTGTAATAGATTTTAAATTATTGATTATTTCTGCAAAATTAAGCTTCAGTGTGGACAGAGCCTGCACCGAACTACCATATATACTGCAGGCACGCATAGCCGCATGATAGTTGACCAACCTAAATAAAATTAACTTTTGAATTAATTTAGTTTGTTATTATTTAATAAAATTTCCACTACATGGCACACATCAAAAACAGTTCCAATTTCAACTTTTGGTAATCAACTTGTTCACCTTAAATATAGTTCTTCGTCCCAGTGGCCTTTTTTATAACTATTTCAAATTTATCGATTTTCCTCAAAACGGAACTTTCATCCGCAAGTGTTCTTTCTCCTGTACTGCTCTATTTGTGCTTATCTCTGTACTATTATTACTATTTGGCAGTAGAGCGCCGTTCATTGATTGTGATTAGCCACGGAGCGCCGTTCTTACTCCCGCTGCAGTCCTTTATCACCAACTTTACGGTCGTTCAAACAAAGAAGCCAACAAGACTAATTAAAGAGCCTGTAAATAGCATTCCTAATTAAACAAATACCGGCACTTTGTTGCCAACCTAACTGGGTTACGGTAACTCGTATAGTAGGTTGCAGGACCTAGACAGAGAGGGCAGGATTTCACATTAAAGTTATTTCAAAATTTTCTAATCTCAAATAATGACCAAGAGAGATATGTGTTGAAAGACCTTTAGCAAGATCTAGTGCATCAATATCTGAAAAAAGGGTATACTGTAGTCCCTAGTTAGTGTGTGTACTGATCCAGTAAGTAAAGTCTCTTTTGGATCTATGGGTTACTGTAGCCAAAAGTTGGTCTGTGCTCGCGGGTTTAACCATCAGTGGGTGTTTTGAGACTACCTGAACCAATTTAAGCATTACTCAGCTTTTACGGGGGGTTCAAAAATAAGAAATTTCTGATTTGGGAAGTCTAATATTAGAACCCCGTTTTCAGTTTCAGGTAGGTGGAAATAAGCTGAATCATTTCCAAGATAAGACCACCTTCAGAGTTTAATCAAAAAGATGAACTATGCGTTTATGACTAAAATTCCCGGATTCCCACTTCGTAGGTGTTCGGGACCGGTGCACACTTGAATAGAGGGTTACATTAACCCAAAGAAACTCGAATTCAAATATTTTGTATTACGAGAAGGAAGTTTAGCGAATGTGGGGGGAGGGGGGGGGTGACATTTCAAAATGATAAACACATAATTCCCAGTGATAATTTTAAAAGCGATGAGTATTATTTTATACCGAAATGTCAAAGTTGTTTGGTAAACATCGTGACAGTTTGTTTTTCTTCTTATAATATTTTGAACTTGCTGGGTCAAGTTCGGATAGGCGTTCATATGTTCCGTATAGCAGGGGTTTTAAAATATGGTCCGGTTTGGGCCCAGCAGTTTTTGATAGGCGAGCTTGCCCCCGTCGGCCCGGCATGCACATGCCTGTCACCAGAGCGCTTATATGAAGCCTTTATAATGCAATAGCTAGAAGTAATATAAGGCTTCTATCCGTCAAGTAGCCTGGTACCGTCATTTACGGATACTCATCTGGTAGCTTCTGTAGTTCGAAAAACAGTACCGGTCCGAATTTCGATAAGCCATACTTCAGTTAACTGTGCTCCAGGCTGCAAGCCAACAACTTTTTAAAACCTAAACTACCGTACTCGTATGGCAGTACCGTCTGAATTCCGGGATTTCCGGCTATGGGCCAATGTGGGCGTGACATTACCTTCTTTCTTTGTAGGACTCCAGCTTAGGTAGAGAATACTGTCTTATCAGTCCTTTAAGGTTTTCTGTCTTGGCCCTCTCTTAATCTCTCGCTTGTGTAATTCTGATAACGGTCTCTCTCCAATTGCTAGATACTTTACTCTCCTAAATAGTTCTGACATTTTTTATTTTACTTTTCATTAAATTTACAAAGTTTACAAAGTAATATACAATAGAAAAATCGATTTATATGCTTTCGATACCCTTATGAAGGTCCACGACGCTACTCGGAGTCGGAAAGGAGTTTCGGACCTTCTGCAGCAAATCTTAAAAAGTTCTAAAAACAATCGAAATCAATCAATATCCGCTAAAACAAATCGATAATCTTAATTTTGCCTGTTCTTTGTCAGTCTTATCGTTATTGTACACTCATTGTGCGAAATGCCCGTAACTGCCGAGCTAATAAGGCCGAAACACCGTAGCAACACAAAGATTCGCGTTTTCGTTGAGGGACCTCAGATTAAGTACCCAGTCCTTACCGCCAAGAGCAAATTGTAAGTTAGCGGGTTCAAATTAGATTCAAAACAGGAAATTTGACACCCACATGTTTTTTTTAAATAAAGAAACATTATTATAAAATTTGACAGCTATGGAACTTTTTGACACCCACATGGAAAAGCTATGGAAATTTGAGAGCTGCACCCCGGTTAATGGGAGTAGCTGCCAGATGCTGGCGCGGTGCTCGCAAAAGAGGCTCAGACGAGCGTTGAGTTCTTTACACTCCAGCATTACTCTTGTCGCTGACTATATCTCAATATAAATGTTTATTATTTTGATTTTGAATCAATATAGCATACAAACCGAAGTCGTTTGTACCATAATTTGCTGTTTTCTCTCAAACGCTGAATTGTACAGCTCTACTGCCGTTTACTTTTCTTGCCCATCGGTATTTAGTTTGTTTTTGTTATTATTACATTTATTTGTAACACCGCTTTTTGTTTTTAGACCACCCATGAGTGCTTGGGACAAGAATATCGACGGTTACATTAAAAAGATCAAAGGAACCTACGATGACGATGGTATCGATCGATTAAACTATGTGAGTTACAGTAACGAAGCTAGCTTGAGTATCTAACTCGTTTAAAGACTACAGCAACCCGGCAACCTAGCTATCTAATTCATTTCTTTAAAGGTCTGGACAATCTATCTCCTACTGGGATTCGCTCTGACAATTTTTGGCAAAAACTACGTGGGCGAGCCGCTGCAATGCTGGGTGCCAAAACAATGGACGGTAGGTATACATGGAGAGTCAGAATGTGAACTGAGGGGATATAAATGTTAATGAAAGGTTCTTATTTAAGCCCCAGCAAAAATCTGACACCATAAATTCTCAATCATAAATTCTGTATTCCCAAAACTGGTGTTTGAGCGCGTTACCATGAGAAGTAGAAGTTGCACATTACATGAACGTACTTTTGAGGTAAATTGTCCTGGTCGATGGAGTAACACCGCTGTCTTTCACGATTCCGCGTTGCGCTTGAAATGCCGTGAATAGCTATAGCCATCTCAAGAAATAGGTTTCCAGCGCGGTATCATGAGCGGGTGCAGTGTTATAAAAATCGAATGTACTTTTGGAGAAAACGCACCACGTCGATCGATTCTACATTTATTTTTTATAACACTGGGCCCCGCTCGTGATACCGCGCTGGAAAACTAGGTCTTGTTATAGACTACATACATCCTCTATAAGCGTAACTTTAATATCATGTGCAAATGAATCAAAACTTAGAGTACTTTAGGATACTTGGGAGTCATATTCGGAAATGTATTGTTTTGTTGAAAATACATATTTTGTACGCATGAATGATACAAATCTACCACAAGTACAAACAAGAGAAGGACGGGAAATGATATATTATCAGGTAATCAATAAAGTTACAGAACGGATAACAATCAATAGATAATATAGTCCGTTTCAAATCCTAGACGGCAAGCGCGGCTTGTAGTTAACGTGCCGCGATGACCTTTTCAAAAGTGCATTTTTATTCCGGCAAAATGGATTTTTCCCTTATATACCGGGTTATAGCGGCAAGTTAACTACATATGGCGCTTGCAGTCTAGGTTTTAAAGCATACTATAGATTAATTTTCAAGGTTTAACTGTAGGTTGCGCAAAGAATCGAATTCAAAAGGAATAACGCAGTATCTCATGCGTATTTTGAAGGAATGTTTCGTACATTTTCGTTTTTCTAAAACTTTTAGAGCCATTTTGGAAGATTTCAATTTTTACACTCTGTTATTTCTTTTGGATTCGACTATACGACAGTTTCCTTTAATTATGGTATTCTTTTCCCTGAAGAACAGAAAAACCTCTAAAATGATCCAATTTCAATCGATAATATATCAATATTCTTGTTTTTTCCAGTGGGTTCCGTTCATTTTGTCTTTAATGGCCTTTATCTTCTACCTTCCAAGAGGAGTATGGCATATTTTCTCATCTTATAGCGGTCAGTTGGTTATTTTACAAAAATTTAACTTGCTTCAAAAATTGAGTAAAATAAACATTGGAACATAAGTTGTGCATCGCTCCAGGAAGCTCCTAGTTATACAGAATCCAAGCTAAGTATCCTGAACAGGAGTTTACTAGAATGAGCGGGCCGGCTTAATCGGCTTACCCTGAGACCAACATTATCTTAGTTTCATTACTTAGCCCGGTATGTTTCCGGTCCGCCCATTACCAATATTATCCATATAGAGCCATATTCACTATTTACTACTTAATCTAGCTATTAGAGAACTTACCTTTTAATTAAAGGTCTGGCTCTGTCCGATATGATGTCGGCCGCCCGTGAATCGGCTAAGAAAATGAAGGATAACAAGAAGCTAAGCTATCTAGCGTCTACCATGGAGCAGAAGTCTCGCATTGCAGCGCATGAACCAAGAAGCTACACCAGATACGGAAGCAGTTTGTTCAATACATACATCATTATGAAGGTAAATTAGATATAAAATGAAATACAACAATTTTGGAAAGGCCGAGAAATTGGAAATTCAAATCTTGTGCCATTTCTTGTTAACAATGGTTTAAAGGTCAGTAAACCGAAATGGTCTTCTGTCTTTTTTCAGTTCGTACCGTAGCCCTTTGCAAGCGATTAGTCCGCCGACTATATTGGGCTACAGAAAAACTGAGTGACTACCACAAAAGAGAACTACCCATTTCAGAACTGCTATAAAAGAGAATTGTTTCAATGTTTCCCGCGAACGGTCCGAATTCCCTAAAAGTCGGCCCCGGCAAGTGAAAATCCCAGCCCTGACATATCTATTTCAGTGTCTCATCTGGCTGAATCTATTTGCTCAGTTCTTCTTCCTAAACCACTTCCTCGGTACAAACTATGTTCTTTGGGGTTTCGGTATCCTTAGAGACATCCTCAGTGGCAGACAATGGCAACAGAGTGGACACTTCCCTAGAGTAAGTGGGCGGGACAGGGGGCGGAGCATAGTTAAAATTCTTTTCTGGATGCCTCCAAAACCGATAATATAAGTAAGTATTTGCTCCTTGTTTATTAGGTATCCAGTTTTTGGGATTTGGTGGAAAAAAGATTTGGAGACGTCCAATTTTGAACCATTGTAGTCAAATATAGCTTGGATTACTCTTTATTTTTTCCATTTAGGTAGCTTTCTGTGATCTAACTGTTCGCGAAATGGGTAACGTCAACAATTGGACAGTACAGTGCGTGTTAATGGTGAGTGAGAGTGCGCTATTGTCGCAACGGCGCGCAAACGTAACAGCCGAAAAGTGTTCTACCGAAATGGATAAAGACTACATGGCAATGCGGCTTTCGAAGTGATTCCGGGAATCTATGGCTCCATCTTACCAACAAATCAAAACATTTTGTTTATTTTCCAAACAATCTTGACACATTTTCCAATAGAATAATATCTGGAGCTACGCTAAGCAAATCCACAGTCTTCTAATGTAGAGAGAATCCTAGTGCTTGTATAGGATACAGATGGGTGGCTGGAGTCGTACAAACGGTGCGCATTAGTGGGCTCGGCAGGCACCGCTGCGCCAGACCAGAGGTGGTTATCCGGCCGGCCGGGCCGGGCAGAGTAAGGCCGGGTTAGCCGGGTCAGCCGTCGGTTGTCAATAACGTAAATTATTAATCTTTTCTATGGAGCGAGAGGGGGCGGGTTCGAATCCACACGGAACCATTATGTTTTGTTATTTTTTAATAAGTTCCTTGTGCTGAGAAATGGCTAATACAAAAAAAAATTTCAAAAATACCCAAAATTTGCTTATTTATTCCTGAAAAACCGGGATCCTGAAGAAAAACCGGCCTTACCCGGCCTTCCTGGCCCGGCCCGGCCCGGCCTGACCCCCAAAATTTCTGGCCGGGCCGGATAACCAGCTCTGCCCTAGAATATCCATCGTGGGCCCGACCCGCCAACTTTTTCCAGGGTTCGGGCCTGGCTCTGCTCGGCCCGCTGGATGGTCTGGATGAACAACGTTCGGGCCAAAAGGGGTTCGGCTACCGCGCCGGCTCATTTTACGATGTAATCAGTCAACTGGTAATACTAATTTTAGGTGAACATGTTCAATGAGAAGATCTTTATATTCCTTTGGTGGTGGTTTGCTGTGGTTCTCTTCATTACCACATGGAATCTTGTCAAATGGATGACATATCGATTCTTCGGTGGAAAGACTACCTCTTTCCTGAAAGAAGTTTTGGTAGGTTAAGGGGAAACAACATTTAGATGACAACGAACCGGCTTGGTTGGACATCTCCGAAACGGGCCACGAATTTTTCCCGAGGAATGTCCTCTTATCAATTATCAAGCCTGTTATCAAGAGTGAAATCAAAACTAGTACATTTCTGAAGTCAACTTGCCCAACACGAGACCTGCACCGAACTGTAAAACCCTGATTATATTAGAAACTACCATAACCTTTTACGCTCCAACCATAAACCTTGCTCTTTTCAGAGAATGGACGACATTGAAGCTTCGGACGGACAACTGCAGAAGTTCTACCATGATGTGCTAAAGGTACCAGAAAGAATGTAATGTATAAACAGTATGATCTTGTCGTTATGGAAAGGTTCATCTTCAAAGGCTCCCATCTGAACTTTTTAAAGAGTTCTTTATTCAAATTGCAAAATAGGGTTTCTACTGGAGCCGACGGGTTCGGTATAAAATAATTTCACTAGTACTCGGGTTTACAAAAGCTTCGCCATAAGTCCAAAAGATCAAGTTTCCCCTAGAATGACGTTGGCACGGCTAAACGGAAACAGTGGGGGTTAAAGGACTGAGATCTCATTTTAAAACTTATTTTCTCTGGAAATCTTCAGCCGAATCATTCGAAAAGACTCAGTTGCACAGATTGAGCTATGTGCCTTTCCAATGATGTATAAATTAACATGAATTGTTTAACAAAATAAGCGAGGGTATGAGCTCCCGTTTCCTTAGGGCGCGGCGACCCGTGTCGGACAGTCACGCCAAACTTAGGACATATTGCTTTAGTTTGCAGGAAAACAATTCAGCCCTAAATTTTCGTTACAACTATATTGCAGGATGACGGTGTTCTTGTGGTTCGTTTGATGGACACAAATGCCGGCCGATTACAGTCTTCCGAATTATTAACACAGCTGTGGAATACGCATCAGGGAGAAAGTACGTGAGACGCGGTGGCACCCACTTAAAGTATCCACGGTGGTTGAATTAACACGCGATGACATAGTCGGTGTTTTATAAAGATAGTATTGAAACCACGGTGTTTTGAATGCAGTTAGGAGCTGAGCCAGGTTTTTTAGGCCAGTTACTGTATTCACGACGGCACCCAATCGCACTCTTGTGGGGTGCTAACTGACCACCCACAGGCTAGGGCGCACCTCATGGCAGAGGTGGTTATTCGGCCGGCCCGGTCTGGGTTTCAACATTTCAGGCCGGGACGGGCCGGTCACCCGCTCGGCCTCAGGGTCTTCGTGAATACGGCCACAGATCATGTAGAAGTGACTGATTTTGTATATATAGTAAATATATAAAAATATCTGTTTGACTGGATCATTTTAGTTTCTGCACCAGTTAGTGCTCGCGAATCTACGAGTCCAGCCTATGAAGAAAGCGAAAAGGTTCCACTGCTGGCGGATGAAAAATCTGGTTAGTTTGATTAAAATAGTCTTTAGCTAGTCTAAAGTTGGTGCGAGCCTGCCCTAATAAAGAGA
This sequence comes from Phasmarhabditis papillosa, assembly GCA_034691345.1. Lineage (NCBI taxonomy): Eukaryota > Metazoa > Nematoda > Chromadorea > Rhabditida > Rhabditidae > Pellioditis > Pellioditis papillosa. The sequence goes on from JAQGAV010000417.1 coordinate 23,259, forward strand.
AAAGACTTTCTTATGGGTTTAGAACACTTGGCGCTCCATTTTTAATTTTTCGAACTAGCCATAAGGTCTGGATTAACAATAAGTTAACCTTTTCGCTCGGTAGTCCGCGCTCTAGCCATAATCTAACTATTTCGCGCCCCATTACCAGCTCCTACCGTATTGCGGCCATTCAGGAGTATTCGATCATTCGGGCGTTAAAAAGTACATAGATGAGGCGTCTAGAGGACAAGTCCAGTAAAATTCAGTTCTAAAAGGGTACATATTTTTGTTGATTTGTCCTGTCTTAACAACTTTACCATCATCCTAACCCCAGCACCCGGTAGACCCTCGGATTAAATTTCTAAATGCCGATAACAAAATATGGTTCCTGTTTTGTCAGACCTCTTAACTGGCCGGGCCTCAAATTTTTGTAAGTGCAGGGCTAAGACCGGCCCGGAGACGACGGCATTTGACCCATTTCACTCCGCCCTCCGCCCCCCGCCCCTTCATCTTTACCTTAACCCTTACAATCTACATTAATCATGTTTTATTTAGGTAAATCAACTGATCTATAAAAAGAAGGCTCCATAGTGATATTCTTTGATTAAACCTCGTATTTAAAAGAACTTTAAAAGAATAAAAATAAATAAACAAACTCTTTGTAACTTTCAGTAGAGGCATTTTCTGCCCGACAGTGTTTTATATTGTTTACAATGTTATATCTTTTATAACTAATTTAGTATATGACTTTCTTTCAAAAGGCCCAGGAAGCAATCCATAAGTTCGATACAACATACGATGTAGATACTACTGACAGGTGGGTAGCTGCTATCGGGTCCTAAGAATTACGGCAGGGTGGGAGCTTAGCGAGCCGGTCCGGGCCGAAGTCAAGAGACCTAAAACAAACAAGAATCTAAGCTCGAGGTTTTGAACCTGGAAACGTGGTCGGAAAGTAGCTGCGGCATACATAGGATATGGAATGAGATATAGTCTGGCTCTAGAGCTAGGTTTCCTACACGGTATCATGGATAGAGGAGGTGTTATACTACAATAAATGTACTTTTGGCGACGATAAGGCTTCCAATCCATCTTTTGCCTATTCTTCTCATATAAAAATGTAGCTCTTAACTTTTCGCTGATATATAGTCGGCGGCCAAACGATATGCAAGTTAAAGGTCTGATTGCTCAAGTATATACGCTCAAAATAGTTATATTTACTGATATTTATTAATTGTTTCTGAAAAATAAGTTAGATGTGGTGTTGTACATTACATCATTTGACTAGTCTGCGTTTTCATGCGCCAATATTCGGCCGCTGCGCTCCAATAACATTTGTAGTTCGTACAGTATACCCTTGCGTAAGCATTGGCCGCCCACTATATCCTAGATTCTCACTTCAGATTCAAGTACACCTACACTCCATGGTTGCTTTGTGGTACTGCATTTCTAGTGTTTACTAAGAATTATGTAGGAGAATCTGTGCAATGTTGGGTACCAAACCAATTTTCGGTAAGTACAAACAAGATGCAAATCCAATTGAAGACAGAATCCTACTTACCCTAGGTGATTGGCTAAGAAGTCCACACTTCCTCAGTCCCTTCTTCTTCATCTCAAAATATATGTTTCCTAGAATGAATGAAAGGCTTTTATCTTTAACTATAGTCTATTTCCAGACCTAGTTTTCAGGCGCGATATCACGAGCCGGGCGCCGTGTTAGGAAACATGAATGTACTTTTGGAGACAACGCACAAGGTCGACCGATTTTACAATCATTTCATAAAACACTGCGCCCCGCTTGTGATACCGCGCTGAAAACCAAGGTCTTGAGATAGACTATACATACAGTATGTATACTAAATAACATACTATATACATACTCATTCATCAAATATTTGAATATTATCAAACGCATACTGTCAATAATCCTTTTAATAACTTTATTTTTAGGGTGCATGGGAGACCTATGTGGAGACATATTGTCTAATTGAGGGTACCTACCATGTACCGATGAACAATACAAATCTACCGCCTGTACAGCAGAGGGAGTCCATGGAAATGAGATACTATCAGGTACGGTGGTTACTGTAGGTCGGTTACTGTACATGGGTTACTGTAGACGGGTTATTGTATATGAGTTACTGTAGATGAGATTCTATAGATGAGTTACTGTAGATGGGTTATTGTATATGAAATACCGTATATGAGTTACTGTAGATGGGTTACTGTAAATGGGACACTGTAGATGAACAACTATAGATGGGTTACTGTATACGAGTTTCTTTAACAGAAACAGCAAAAATTTTATAAACTTATACACTTTCTTTCAGTGGGTTCCCTTCATTCTTGCCCTACAGGCTTTCTTCCTCTATGTGCCTAGACTAGCATGGAAGCAACTACAGAATCATTGGCGTACGTTTTTTCTATGTACCTGAAACTTGCGTAGGCTAGTAATTTTAAAGATGTGATGTTGTAAGCTACTATCAGGTCAGAAGGAGTCACTACCATATTAAAGGTGTGATTTAGTAAGATTCTAGAGTACGAAGTGTTATTCTGCTCCTAACTGGCTCCTTCTAATTTTCTGATCCCAGAAGATTGACTTCTGTAGAATTAAGCCCAACCTACAAGAAGTGTTAAATCAGTCCTTTAAACTTCTCGAATTCCAGACATGAATCTCTCCGAAGTCACCATGAGCACTAGAAAAAACGCAAAGAAAGAAATCTGCGATGATTTCCAATGTGAAGTTGATGCTAAACGAGCTAAGGGTAGGATCCATATTTCCCTTAGACTATAATAATGTTTTTATTTTTAGAAAACTGGAAACTCGGTTATAAATTAACTTTAACCCTACTTGGGACTAAAATTTTCTCACTCATTCTGCTGGCAGTACAAACTGTGGTTATGGAGTGGTAAGAAATAGTGGGGGTGGCGGAAAACAAGCGGGTTCATTATAAAACTAGCCTACCAGGGAGGGGGGGGGGCGGTCAGAACTGTTACCGGCCCGGCCTGAACTTTTGAAACCAATGCCGGGCAGGGCCGGGCCGGGCCGGACGGATAACCACCTCTGGGCATACACAAAGCTGGTTACCGGCCTGGAATTTTGAAACCCAGGTCGGGCCAGGCCGGCCGGCCGGATAACCCCGCCTTCGGGCCGGTGTTATTCACTTTTCTGTTTTTCGGGTCTTCGAAAACATGCTGGAAATTTTGAAGAAAATCTTTTCCGTTCCGTTGGCCCAACTAAGTTGCCATTAAAAGATATAAAAAGCCAGACAACCTAAGGCTTTCAAATCAGATAATCTAGTTGAGCTTTGAACTACATCTTCAATATTATATTTAATATTCAGTACTGAAATAAATGAATAACATCTTTTTTATCTAGATATTTAGGTTCCTATCTGGAAAGGCGTTCTCCTTCTTCGGGGTTACTGTAATTGCAGATCTTATTCGAGGCAGAATGTGGCAAGAGAGTGGTAACTTCCCTAGGGTAAGACGATAATAATTACCGCATATATATTCCAATATAACTCAATCGCTCATATACAATGCCTATTCTTAAGTTTAACTTTCTCTCAGGTGGCATTTTGCGACATCGAAATTCGTGAAATGGGAATTGTGCAACGATGGTCACTCCAATGCGTTCTGATGGTATGTAAGATTATATAAACATTATATGTTCAGAATCTAAAAGTGCTTTTTAAATAAACAGGACCACTTATCATTCCGTGATGTGATATTGACGGATGTGGTAGTTCAGTGGCTGTGATTTCACGTCTAGCAGAATGCAGCAACTGACAACTAAGAGACACACAGTCGCAGAACAACGAAGCAAGCGCGTTTCAGACCTAGTTACAGTTAAACAATATCAGAAACTAGCTTTCGATGATGAGCTTAGCTGGTTAACATTTCGGGGCATAAAGCTCCATAGAGTGTCGTCAGGACTGCGTAAACCTCAGGCCCGCCAGCTGTTTCCGCCACGTCGGCCGTGTGTCTGAATTAGGCGCCTTTGATTACTCCTGTGGCCGTGTATAGAAACGCCCGGGTGTGTTTTTGGCTGCCCGAGCAGTTGAGAATTTTTGCCCGGGCAGGCTAAAAACGCCTCGACGATTTTATTCTACGGCAAGTGAGGCTTGGGTTGGGACAGAAAATAATTCTGTCTGGATGTGCAAAAATTTCTCAAGTACACCTAGATCTGATTGCAACTAGCTTAACTCTTAGATCCTAGTAGTCACTGACTATACTGGCTACTAGTCAGTATGGTACAATGTTTGTTATTCGCGTTATAACAATTATTATGTTCGTATGCAATAAAATCCATCTTTTTTCTAGGTGAACATGTTTAATGAGAAGATATTCATCTTCTTTTGGTGGTACTTTGTCGTTCTTATGATTATTTCATCCATAAATTTGATCAAATGGCTACTCAGATTGCTTCCGGGACAGCAGGATGCGTATGTAAAACGAATTGTTGTAAGTTAGAAATGTTTTATATACTCCTTATCAAGAGCTAGGCGTACAACGGGTTATCCTGTGTGAGCAGCGGTGTTATATATAGTAAGCGCCAAGAGTAATCATGGAGTGTAAAGAATTAAACACTCATCTGAACCCCTTTTACGAGCAGCGCGCCAGCATCTGGCGGCTGCTCTCCGTTGAATATTGTACTTTGCAAGTATGCGGGTGCAATTTGCCTGCAGTTGCAATGTTAAAAATCCTATAAACACGCAAGTGACACTCCAGTATTACTCTCGGCGCCGACTATAGCAACTCTCTCGAAGATGCAACCCTGGAAACCAACCTAGTTCTTTCAACAGACTATAATTACAAGCAATTCTTAAATTATGTTTGTACGCACCTTCTGCATTAACGTACCAAATATAACTCTATATATCCACAACCAAAATAAACTTTGGGTTCAAATCGGAAAAAAGCACGTCGAAAAAACGAATTTTTTTTGGGGTGCTACTTTTAAAATTTACGGCACTTTAATATAATAAGTTGAGGATCAAGTTAAATAACAAAAATACAACTTATTGTTAGTAGCAACTAGCTATCTTATTCTAGCACTAAAGGTCTTTTCAATATTTCCCCAAGTACCTTTTACTTTCCAGGGATTTGCGGTTGATGAAGATAAGGTGGACGTCTCTCAATTCCGCCGTGACGTTCTGAAAACGGACGGTGTAACCATCCTGCATTTAGTCGAAGAAAACAGCACGCTCTATCAGGTATACAAGCCACAAAAGGTTGTAGTTTAGTCTTCGGAATGAAAAATTGGTTGTTCGGGATCCTTTTATTCGATAGTTCATATATGTTTAGAAAACATCGCTGCCAAATGGTGCCACACCAGAAATCTATCTTTTCTAACAGACTATATCCATAAATTCATCTCCAAATTCACAATTCTTTTTTTCAAAATTATCCGATAACCGCCCAGCGAGTAGAAATAGTCATTCTCGTCCATTTAGGAAAAATGCCAACGACTATTACAACGAAAAGCCTGCTGAGCAATTATAGATGGTCCTGCACATCTTAGCACTTTTGTACTCTTTTTATGAAAATCTGTGCAATTGCTTTAGCAATGGGCAATTTAGGGAATGGTTAATGCATTTTTGGCACAGTTTCGGCAAAATAAAGCACACTCGCAGGTTTTGGCAGTGTACCTAAATGGTTAATTCGACTCGCTGTGTACTCGGACCCGGTCAGGCCGACTTTTCAGACTTGCGGCTCTTGCCGGGACCAGCCTGCTAATTTCCCACCGCTGATCTCAAGTATACGATCCTTACGCAAAGATCCCCACGTATACGTGTCGTTCTTCACCTGCACAAATATTATTCTTTACAGGCTGCCGTCTTCTTAGAACCTCTTTGGAATGTACGAAAATCAGAAATAGATTCGAAAAAGAAACAATAAATATTAATTACACCATCTGTTATATAGACTTCTTATTGGGATAGAGATGATACAAGAAAACCAAACCTTTAAAAAGAAGCTGCATGTCAACATGTATGTATCAATCAAAAAGAATATAGACATGTTCTTTAATTTACAAGGCGATTGCTTCCTATACCGGAGCAACTTCTCCACCGCGTTTCCAGGTTAAACGAAAACCGTGGGATTAGAAGCCGCAATCTCGACTCACCGTACCTGCAAGAGGCTGAGGAAACCAGCATCTTACTCATCTCGTGTTTCCTCCATCCGAAAACTGATAAAAAGGCGTCTCCGTTCAAAAGATACTAGAATGAATAACTGAAACCTTGCCTCGGAGGAATCTATAGTCGCTGTGATAAGAGTGATTAGGGAAAATAAATACCCTTTAAACATAAACATAATATATGAGAACATCAAGTAAAATCAGTTGTACAGAAGAATGAACGGATATTCTGCCAGTTGTATTAAACTGTACGAAAGTTCTTTTTCACAAAAACGTATTTGAAATGACAATTCGTCTCTATTTTGAATACGAGAATTATCAATCATATTGCTTTCGTTAGAAATGTAGGAACTAGATGTAAATGTTTAACGCGTACTTAAAAATGGTCAAATAGCATAAAAGATTCAACATTTTTTTTCCGTAAATATCATTTCCACAGGTAGTGAAAGTTGAAATTATCAATTGGCGCAAGTTCACACACCGAGGTACGGTTGTTGAGGTCCTAGTTGGAATGCGGTTATTCGGGCGGTACTAGGAGAGCTGCCAAGACATCGATTTCTGCCTTTTTATTCAATTTGTTTGTTGCTTTTGTGTAAATTGTTTCAACATTTTACTATTTCTTAAACTTCGCAAATATATATAGTTCATTTACTTATCCGTTTACTTCAGATCCTGATTCTTCTCTCGACCTTCGGTCGCTTATCTCTTCAAGTTCGTTACTCACAAAGTGGCAGGTAAATTTGAAGTTATTGCGACAGTTACTTGTTTTTTTGCAGGAAATGCAGTTCGTTCCTAGTGGCACTTATCTCCAACCCCAGCAGTCGCCAACATACGAGCTGTTTCCACATCGCGTGTTTGTCGGTGGATTCCCCGTAGCTGTTAGTGAAAATTACTCGCTCTAATCTGACATATATTTCAGACAACGGAATCCGAGCTGCGGGAACACTTCGAGAAGCACAGTCAAGTCCGCGAAGTGAAGATTATTCGCGCCATAGATGGAATGTCAAAAGGATATGGATTTGTCTCGACTGAGACTGAGGAGGAAGCCGAAGCTATGCGGAACTGGGTAGCTCTTTTGACTGGAAAATGTAGTTTATTGTTCTTTGCAGAGTCCCGAGAAACTTGAATTCAAGGGCAAAAAGCTGAATATTGGGCCAGCTTTGAGAAAGATGTCAGCCAATCGCTATCCTAGCGGTTTGTACCTTATAATACTTGGTTTGTTACCATATATTTGCAGAGTACACTGTGGCAACACCAACCGGTCTGGTACCTGCGTCATCACTGGGATACAGTTACGCAGTAAATCATCCATTTGTGATGATGCCACCGGTATGCCTTGACAAGATTATTTCACAAATCCAAGATTTACAGGTTATGTTTAACACGCCACCGAATACTGCGAAGATGCCACTGGGTGGAAACACCCTTCAACCAGCTCAAGTTGCCATTGCGCCTGGACAGTCGTATTTCTTCAATGCTGCCCATCAGATGCCCCAAATGGTTGATGTTACACATCCCTCACAGCAATTTTATCCGGATAATCACGTTAATACATCACAGACAAGTTAGTTTTGCTAATTAATAAATAACCGATCACTGTTTTCAGATTCTGGTCAGCGAAGCCCAACCGCTGAAGGTTCTCACTCTGCGGATCATCAGAATGGTTTTCACGACAAGCAGATGTCAAATTCGCATGTACCTGCCATCTACCCTTGTGCATTTTACGTGCAGCAGTCGGCACCGGTACGTTTATTTGCGATATTTTTCTCAACATTATTTTTAGGTACCATTTCTAGCGAACAGCTCTAATGTTTACTCCACTGGAGTACCTTACTTTGGAGCACCCGATGCATCTGGAGCGCCAGCCAATGTTTTTGGAATGGCCTATCCACATAATATGGTCAGTTTATTCTCCTTAATCCCTAGCTATTTTTTCTTCTAGGTTTCGCCTCTCCCGATGAATTATGCATACGGCACTAACATGGCCTCCGGGGATGCTGCCACTATGACTACTCCACTTACAAATGGAGCCAGTGCGCATGATGAGGAAGTCTTCACTCCAGGAAAGCATCCGCGGCATGTGGAGCACGGAGATTCTCCAAGTAATATATTGGCTTGTAATAATATAATGTAATTGTTTAGGGGCATTTGCTACACCCAACTCTGTAGGGCCCGTTCAGCATGCAACTGCTGCTAGGACTATGGTGGGTAATCTGCGTTATTGGTTTGAATATACATTGGTTTAGGCAAATCAGTTTCCTCTGGCAGATCCTCCAAGGTATACTCGTGCGGCCAGGAAGATTAATCTTTTCGAATCCACGTGGGGCAGCAACTCTGATGATATGAAACCTGCCGAAGGCAGGGGAACTGAAGGTAAGAATTCTGCATTTCAAGCAAATATGCTCATCTATGTATTTAGCGCGATTTAATTTTGCTGGTCGAAATGAAGGGTCTCAGTACTCAGATGGTCAGCACTACAGACAGTCTACTTATAAGACTAACAGAAATAATGGTCGCTACATGCACGGTCAAGATACTGACCGTACAAAGAACGCTGCAGCCTGGAAGAACAAATCGGTATGTTGTTATTAACTTACAATGTTCACATAAATTCTTAAGGGATCCGGTGGAAGTCGATCCGTTACAAGTTTGACTTCTAATCTGTCATCGATGAACGTGAGCGACCACCCAAAGCCAGAGGATAAAAGTGGGGGAAAACATTCGGCAACAGGTAAGCTGTCAGTTATTTCGTTATTGATTTCCTTTTTAGACTATGCAAGATCCAGCAATGCGCAGCGGACATCTGTTGCTTGACTGTAGAACACCTTGTCTCTATAATTTTGTTTTCTGCTAATTCAATTCAGTCCGTGTATTATATTGTTCATCTTTTTATTAATTTGGTATTTTTCATTTCAAAGGTTGTACTTGTACTTTTTTGCGATACGTGTCCATTCTGAGTTTCTAGCTTTAGCTTCTGTTGGCAACGAACTACGTTCCTTGTGCAATTTAACATATGGCAGTAATATATATCATTTATTCCTTTTTAATGCATGCCTTTGAATATTTTGAACAGCCATATCGGATTTGTGAATCTAGAGAATTTCAAGGACTAGTTCCTGTTCAATTAATAATCTTGTGAGTATTGTCCCGATGTTTTGTAATACAACCAATAGATTTTATAATACCTGTTTTATTAAACGTATTGTCTTTAAGACAGAGCGTGCATGTTACGGTGCTAATAAATCTTTATTTTTTGTTATGTTACATTCATTTTTGGGCTTGTTATGTTCACGGGATTGTATATTGGTTTCTGTTTACATGTAAAAATGTACTGGGTTGGCAACTATAATCATAGATTCCAAATTTGATATTTTCGTGAATGAACTATTGCAACAGTTGGCCAGTAAAATTTGTTTTATTACTATATTTAAGCACAGAATATATGGCAAGTCAAATTTACTACTTCCTTATTCTGCTAAGCTTCACCATGACGAATTCTGTTCCAAGTGCGAGTGTACCATGGCTCTTCATTAAAGAGTGCAATGTTGGTCTGTATGGTATGAGCTACTTGAGTGAACGTTGGACGTTGACTGGGGTCCTGGTTCCAACAGTTCTAAAATCAGCAATTATTAGAGATTTTAGTATCATTTATCTAACCTGGGCTAGTTCCCATAAGAAGAGGGGACAAATTGGGGAATTATTGAGGAGACGATAACCCTGTTTAACTTGTTTCTTAATTTCGCGAACGTCTTCAATCTCATCATAGGGATCGCGGCCACCGTGAAAAACCTGTAATAGTACATTATTATATGTAAATGTTTATGATAGGGCTATTTTGATTGGAAACCCGAATTTTCAGAGCTGTTAAGCTGGTCTATAGCTGAATGGAAAGCTATTTTCTTCTGCGTACCTCCCATACAAATACACCATACGTCCAAACATCTGTCATGTAGTTGTAAACTCCTGTGGTTAACGTCTCTGGAGCAAGATAACGGAATGGAACCTAAATTATTAAATATGTCTAGCAACTCTTCAACCCGTTGCTGACATTTCATTGCCTTAGAATTACAGCCTAGATGTATGCCGTCTTCATCGAAAGCACCATCCGATCATTTTGCCAACCACGTTCTTCCACATACCTTTTTAAGTTTCTTTTCTTTTTTGTGCCCTCCAACAATACTGAGACCGAAATCCGAGATCTTGGCCTCGTTAT
>JAQGAV010000418.1:0-33522 GCA_034691345.1 Phasmarhabditis papillosa
CCGGGCCTAGGCCCGGCCCGGCCCGGCCCTAGGCCCGGGCGGGCCCGGGCCCAAGTTGGATGGTCTGGGCTGAGCTTTGTTATAGTTTAGAACAGCACCATTATTGCCTTCTATCTTAACTATCTAACTACTCTCATACACACATGCTATCTATCCGTTCCCCGATAGAGTGTTCACATTTCGCATTGTAGCGCGCTTCGTCTATTTTTCTCTCACTTTGCGGGCATTTGTCCCTCCCCCCATGCCTAGATATGTTTATACAGCAGTTCAAGCGTTCGCAGCGTTAGCGCGGGCCCGAAAAACCATGTCAATGAGAAAAAATGGTCGGAATTAGTTTATATATATAATGAAAAGTCAAAGGATTATTCTAAAAGAATGAGAGTCATAGTAAGTTAAAAGGTTTCAAAGTTAAAAATCAAGGTGTAACAGCAATTATACAGAACAATAAAAGTGTTCTCGGCAATGGATAGTTAATGGAAAAAATTTTGTGAGAGTATCATAACTTTTTTGTCAAAAAGGGTAACTACAATTTTGCACAGCAGTTCTGGTTTCGAACGAGCTCTGGTCAAGTTTCGCGCTCTAGCTAGATAGATAGGCTGCTCGCGCTCGTTTGCGAATCTGTAAACGGAGGATGACTGTGCGTAAACACAGTACAAGAAGAGCGAGATCATTTTTAAGAGGAATATACTAAAGAACATAAGTGAAAGAACAGCGAACACTCGAAAACCAAAAGAATAAAACACAAATGTTTCAAAACTACAAATAAAAATAGAATAATATATAAGTAAACCTACCATTAATGCCCGTAGAAATAGTTGCAGAGCCATCTCTGATGGCACTGCCTTGCTAGCGTAGAAATTCAGTTTGAATACTAGGGCTGAAGTAATCAAAAACCTCAAAATATAGGATAGAATATCGAAAAGAAATGTTTCACAGAAAGTTACAGTAACCGTTAAAAGCAACACAATACGTGTGAGAAAGTGGGATTTGTGGGAAATTTTGAAATTGTGGTAAAAATATAGCCTTTATTATATAGGAAAGAAAGTTTTAACTATATAAAAACTCTTGAATTTAGACAATAGTTTGGCTCAAAAACTCAATATCAAAATATAAGCAGACATGATGCTAATTATCAATAATCTAAGACCTTCATCTAATTCAGGCTAGATAAAAATTTGGTCGTATAGTACTGACATTGTACATAAATATGGGAACTCATAGACTTTTGAGAAAGTTATATACAAAAATTATGTTTATAATCATAAATATCCTGAAAAACACATAAATATAAAGGACGGTTATGTCGATATGAACGCGAAAACCCGAACTATTCTGCAGTTCAGTTTTTATGCGTGCTGCGGCGGTTGGTTAGCTATGCGATGGAGAAACGTCCTTGAGTCCAAGCAAGAAGCACCAAAATGAACAACTGAACGCAAGTAGGAACTAGGATATTCGATGGATTATATTATAATTAGAGAGATTAATAAACTTAGGAATAGGTATAACAATATAGATTTTATTATCATCTCATGTTAGTCGTGAAAAGTACTTTCAAATTGTTTTCTGGTAAGAATCTTAAAATAAACAAAAATGCTTATAACTAGTATAGCATAGGTTTTACTCTGAATAGTTACGTTTGGTAAATTGCAAAGAAGTCACAGGTATTTATATTTTAGTTTCACTAAATCTTGATAAACTTTTACTGAGACTTTCTGTTCAAAGTTCTACTCAGATTTCATATGCTCTAGCTTAAACGCTCTTTTGTACTAATAAAAAGCTGGTGCACCACCTCGCTTACGCATAAAATGACCTCTTTTTTGCGCCCGTGGGAATACTTTTTCTAGCTCGCTACGGCGAGTGAAGCTGTTGCGCTAAATCGTGTGTCCTTTCTAAAAGAAACACAAAAGCTTCAAAGATTTGCAAACTTGAAGGCTAGTTCGAGGGTGGTTTGATGGTTCGTCAAGGGTGACCGTGTTCGGTAGTTAACGAAAATATGAGAGTTAACTATTCGAATGACCTTGAAATAGACTATACTATGTCATGTAAAGGAACGAACGGTTGCGAACGAATGAAAAGAAAAATAATTCTCTTGTAAATTGGAACAAACATTTTTATTGATGAAAAAGTATAATTGTCTACAAAATAAGCAAGTGAAATGAGCACAGCCTAAGTCAGATAAAAGAGTTAACGAATTCTGAAGTTTTAAAGCAAAAAGATTATATAAACCTCTGTTATTCTGAACAACATTAAACTGGATAAAAGTAGTTATCTTTAAAACTTTCTTAAAAGCATTTTAAACTTTAAAACGGGCTTTATAAAAGTGCTAGCTACTATTTTGCACGTAACGGAACGATGTTTCGCTCGCCCCGAACAAAAAGCTGCTGGGCATTAGCTGACTATTTGATGTATGTAACACCTGTTAGATAGAAAGAGCAAATATATAATTACAAAAAATACATACGGATGAGAAAATAGTATTGTACAAGCTGTAAATACAGATTATTACGTCAAAACAGTATGTGTTTTTTATAAATATATTGATTCTAGGTGACGAAATATAGCCCTAAACTTTCAACAATCCTTCCTGTTCCCTGATAATCCTGGCAACAGTTACAGTAACTTAAGAACATGCACATCTAACCAGGGGTGACAATTTAAATCTCTGTACTGAACTTTTTCAAAGATTATCTGTAAAACAGTATTAATGGGTAGAGCCTGCTGAGTTCATTTAATGTACAGTAATCTTGTTAACCTGCATATCTTAACTACAGTAACTCCCAGCCTGCACATCTAACTAACTAACCTCTTCTTCCTCGTCGCTGGATGGCGTTCGCTCCTTCGATTCCTTTATTTTCCCGTTTTTTGCCATTTTCCTCGCCTTCGAGGTCTAAAATCACAAACGGCATTTTTCTATTGGAAAATGTTAATTGCATAACGGTTATAAATTTTCGAACGGCAGAAAAAGAAATTACATAAAAAAGAAAAATGATTATCTTGCTGATTATTCAACAAAAATGCCGTCACGGATAAGGTCATAAGGCAAAAGAATGATATAATTTTATGGTTAATCAGATCTGCAGTTTTTATCCAAAAAATGTTAAAGATGTATCTCAGCGCCTTTCAGGAGCTTCACAAACCTTCTTGGGTGGTGTTTCGGCTTGTTTCAGGGGTGAAAGTGCCGTTAACTCCGGAGAAGTCGGTGACATACGAGGAGATTGAAGTTCTAAAAGAGTCTGTTACGTAAGCTTGATTAGATCGGCTTATTGTCACTTTTGCAATCGCTTGTTTGTAAGATAGCAACAAGTCCCAAACTTGTATATCGAAACATGAAAAAGCAAAATTGCGTAAAACTCTTTTCTCGTAACTCCACCGATTTTTCTAGAGATATGCTGATTCTACAGTTAAAACTTAAATCCACATCCATTAAATGAAATTAAAAACTTAAGGGGTTCCTAACAAGTTGCTAAAAAATAAAAATGTAGGAATCGCCTAACCAAATCAAAAACCATAACTGGTCTACCAAACCTTTATGATTCTGAAACAAATTCTATATCTCCGTACCTTTTATAGCCTCGGGGGCGACAATCTCTGTAAGTTTATGTAGTACTGTAATGGGGGGTATTGTGTTCTGTCGGTGATTCGCCAATGGTTGGCGAATTGCTTGTTCTTCCTGGCAAACTAGTGGCAAATGACGGCAAGCTTTAGGCAGTGAGGTGTCCACAGACACCTGCTGAGGAGCGGTATCGCCGGTCGAAACCGTCTGAAATAGAAAAGGTTCAATAATATATTAAGAAACACAATGATGTAACAAATAGCATGAATGTTATTTACACATCTGAGTACGGTATGTAAAATCTGAAATCTGAGTAGTGTAATAATCGATGGATATTCGTTCAATGAACAATATATGAACAATAAATTATGAACTTAAAAACTTATGTTTTTAGGAGAAAATTATGCTTTTTGAAAACTCTGATCGTAGGATATATACTGTTTTGTACATAGATATTAGGTCTCATGAAAAACCACTTAATTTTTATAGGAATCGAAAACTGACAGACTATATAAAACTATTACAATTAGCATTACTTTCAATTGGTACTTTCAAACATTCAAAATCATAAAAAAGCGCTAAAAATGTATTCCTTTAGGCGAATGCTTTTGCAAGATAAGGAGTACACGGGACCTATGTTGCATTCTAAAAGACATTATCAAAAAAAGCAAGTAGAATTATAAATGAACAGAAAAGTATGTAGCAGAACAACTAGAATGTTGTTAGTATTTAAGAGAGTTGTATACTTGAAATAATTGTATAAGGGAATGTAGCAGTCGTAAGAAATGTATACTTCTTAATAATTTCTCTTTTGCCTTTAAACAAAGGTTTGAAGTAAGAAAGGTTGCGATACAAATATATGTACTATAACGAGTTCAAAGTTATTCAATGAGATTACGAAACCGCTGATGACCAAAATAAGTTTATTTTTTGTTAGGCTACTGATCTGACCGAAACTTTTAGAATAATTGTTTAGATCTGCTAAAAGACTGAAATATATTTATAACTGTTTTAAGGTAAACACCAAACTTTAGAAGATACAAAACAACAATAGTAATCTAATGATAATATATGCCAATATGAGTTTATCATATTCCTAAATCTGACAGAATAGCAGTTACAAAAAACAGTTCTTCTCAAAAACAGTCTAACAATTAGCAATGTTATCAATTGTAAATAATAAATGTTGCAAATGTTAGAAGTGCAATGGAGGTACACTCTGGTACGAGAATGATAGACGCAAGAAACGCGCGTAATACTATGAAGAACAAATAACGATAAGAAAACCACACACATATTAAATTATCAGACCTATTTACGTAAATAAACAAGGTAAGACTTTTAAAAATGTGTTAAAAAGCCCATTTCGAAACCCTTTTCCCTTTAAATATTGCTACATACGCAGTATTACAATAACAATACGCAGAGATACGGAATTTTTCTTTTGAATACTATGCATTGGGATTGTGAAACTGATCTTCCAAAAATCCAGCTATAAAATACAACAGTTAAGATGCTCTACAGAAGTTAAAACCAAGGCGTTCAGTAGACTTAAATAAAAAGTTTTCCACATATTTACTAGCGAGTGAACTTCTTTTATTTTGTTAAACATTAGTTTTTAAATCAAAATGACCTCAAAAAGAGCTAATTCTGCCTAGAAGAAGTCTAAAAGAGCACTTATGCATAGAGAATGATACACGAACACCAATCAAACGAGAGCCGTAGCAAGAAAACCGACGAAATTACAAAATGACGAATGTATTCGAAAATTTGATGGAAATGATAATTAGAAGACCAGAAATGAATTCTGTTGAAGATTGTCTGATGCAAACAAGTTAATGTTGACGAATAAGGTTCGGCTTCTTGAGTAAGTTTTGTCATTTATTTAATACTTAACCTTTTAGCCTTAATGTTTGTAGCAAAAATATTTTGATTGTGACCTTACAGTTCTTATGAGAATATGGGATATAAATTGAAATTGGTTAGAGTATCAATTCTTTAGTTTCAGAAGAAGTTTCTAAGCTGATTTACAGGGGACTAGAGCATTTTTAAAGCTACAACAGGTTCAATCAAAGTAAATCCGTTTGTTTCAAAAACGTATTGTCAGTTTTGGAAATATATATATATATAAAAGGCTTCCTTCCTAAGTTTTAAGTTCTTTCTCAGTGCAATTTAGGCAGAACTAACATATTTAGAAACGAGCGAATGCAATGACTAAATACACGCAAACAGAGAAAAAGAACACATAAAAAAGGCGATGGAAACTGGAACTCAGAGGGGGTTTAGAGGGAGAACAGGATGCGGTTATAAAGGTTATAATTAACCTAGTAACTATTAGTTTAGTTATTTATAAATATAATAATAATGTTTATGCTTTATTGAATTCATTTTCGAGTTGTCTATCTATGCAATAGTCTGTATCAGAAGCTAGGCTTCCAGCCCAGTATCCTGGATTAATAAGGAAATGAATGCAAAGGTGATGTATGAAATACTTTTTGTCTTCGAGACAGAGCTTCGGCCATTTGTTCCGGAACCTTCTGAGCAAAGACGGCTCCTTTCTAACGTTCAGTCTTCGGGTGCACGAAACATGGGATAAGAAAGCTGCAGGCGATACTTTGGAATAATTTATTCCCAAAACAAGAAAGCATATATAAAAGAAATTCTAATAAGCATAGTTGTTAAAGAATATCCCTTAAAACAAAATTGTTAATTTGGTCGCAAAAGTTTGTGTGAAGAGTCTCGATAGGAACATCTGGCCAGACTAGAAGACTAGACCCAGTACAAAAGAATCACTTAAATGAGGAATTCATAGAAAATAGCACAAATGTCATTGAAAGTTGTAAAATTATAATAAATTGACTTAATAACTAGTTCATTCCCCTTATTAACAAATAATGATACCAAAAAGATATAGATATTATATAGTCTGATTCAACTAAAATGATAAAGAGTTGCTTTTATTCGTTTCGAAAACTTTTAGAGCCATTTTTAGCGAGATTCATATTATTATACTCTATTATTACTCTTGTATTGGACTACATCCTAGTTAAATGTTTTCCCAAACTTTTATAAGAATATTTTATAACAGCTCAATTGATCATAATCATTCCCCCGATTAATCAACACTGATCGAATACTAATTGAAACAAAAATATTAAAAGTATAGCATTTCATTTTTAGAAACATTTTAAAGTATGTAAATATATGCGAAAATGCTAGAAAATGGCTGCAAATCTGCAAATCTGCAGGGTTTTTGAGACAAAAGAGGGATATTCAGAGGAGTCCTCTGGGAAAGAACTTTCATAGAGCAAAGATTAGGAATTGTAGAAATTAGCAAAGATTTAAAAGGAAACAGTTGTAGAGAAAATGTATTCTTCTTTACAGATAGAAGACGAAAATCTTTTGGTCTCTATGGAAAGAGTGAAAGAGTATATTACACAAAAGAATAGAAGTATAGTCCGTTTCAAAACATATAGTACATTGCGCCGGCTGCATGCGATGCGTGGTAGTGTAAATTTTGCTGTCAAAAGTTCTCTCGCCTGTAGAGAGGGAAGGCATTTTCCAGAGAATTTGATTTTGCAACATCGCGCATCGTATGAACCCGGCGCACTATAGCCTAGGTTTTGAAATGGACTATAATATAATGAACTTCGAACACTTTATATGTTCTATTAACATTTTACTAAAAACTGTGTATTACAAAAGTTAACAACAAACTGCATTTCTCTAAATATAGCAAACAATATATGTTTGACTAGTATCGATCTATAGGTTAGAATGAACATTTTTGCACTTTTTTTAAGATCACAGATGTTACGGCAGAAAAAGTTCTTAGACGAAAGCCGACAGGCAGCGGTAGTCTTTGACAAAAATACGTAATTTTCTATTGATTTCTATTCGCAACACGGCAGCGCTGAGTTGGCAACATTTGAACGGTGTTCGAACCTCGGCGATGGCGGCGAAAAAAATCCGTGCACAGTGGGCGGAGCCTTGCTCCGTCACAGTTCCATTTTTTATTTAATCGAGCTACGTGGGGGGGGGGGGGGAAGAGAAGTGGAAATAATGAAACAGAGGTACTGTAGTTTGGGTTTGAAACACTTTAGAAACTTTAGAAAAAAAAATTCAGAATAGTACAAGATAAGGGAAAGGCTCAATCGCGACGAACCCCAAATAAAAGAATACCACTCGCGAGTTTTCTTTAGTTACATTACTTTAATCTAAAATCAACCAAAAGATATGATAAAATTTTTGGGTTTTTTTAATGAAAATAATGAAATTTTCCCTATAAAGACAATTTAAAAACACAATTTAATGGATTTATCATTTCAAGGAAACTTTTACTTTGAAGTTTAGCTTATATACTTTCCAGTAAACATTTCACGGAATGAACTTCTTTTATTTATCTCAAATTAGCTGGCGCCGAACGCGGTGACTAATCATATTCGTGCAATTTAATGAATAAAAGGGGGTTTGGCTAAGTTTTATAGAAAAAGTCGGATTAAAAGATTCAGATTAACTTAGTAAAGTGATAGAAACAACAATTTTATAGGCAAAAAAGCCCCGCGGGACAGCTAACAAACTAGAGGTGATGAAAATATGAATGACATCAGCTCTGCTGATTTGGTCACTTGGGGATGGTAAAATAAAGTATTTAGGTAATATTGATGTTGCGAAATATCTTTGCAAAATTTGATCCGATGATATTGAATACTGCTACTTCTAGCCGCGGCTTACCAAATCAGAACACCAATTTGCTATAAATAGACTTGATCTTAGCTCATATTGCCTTGCCAAGACCTAGTTCACAGTGCAATCACACATATGTTATATAGGTACTTTACT
Source organism: Phasmarhabditis papillosa (assembly GCA_034691345.1). Classification (NCBI taxonomy): domain Eukaryota; kingdom Metazoa; phylum Nematoda; class Chromadorea; order Rhabditida; family Rhabditidae; genus Pellioditis; species Pellioditis papillosa. The sequence continues at coordinate 8,396 of JAQGAV010000418.1, forward strand.
ATTTTATATAAGGAATAAATTTGTTCTTCCGAAGGTTACGTAAGTTGTTTGCAAATATTCTATCTCGATTGACTTGGCTCCCAAGCTTTTCCTCGGCTATCATACTATCTGAGCTGAACACCAAACATGTTCGAGCAGATATCCCGATTTTGCAACAATACAATAGAGGTGTGATTTATACTCTCTATAGTTAAACTCCTCTTTAACTATCATATCATATAAATCTTTCTTCCTTTTCCCATGTTTCTCTTTTCATCGGCACTGAACACTCTTTAGGTAGGAGGTGCCGCCCCGTGCCTGCCGTTCGCCCGTTCGCTCTGCCGTTGTCCGCGAACCTCCTTGCTCCAGCTACTCCATACTAGCTTTAGTCTCTACACTCTCTTTTAGCCTAATGCTTAACAGTTACTCTCGCCTAGTGAATGTGCGCAACACAATATATGATATAACAATTCGCAATAAATATAAAAAGCAATGAATAAGACTGTAATAGAGCATGAATGAAAAGCCCTTTCAAAAGCTGATAAACTGGAAATTTACGAGAAAGTAAAACTTATCAAAGTGGAAAGGGAATCTTCATATCCAGAATGAACGGGGATATGAAAAGCTTCAAACTAAAAGTTTAGGATTAAAGTTTTCAATACGTTGCAATCCGTGCCAATATCAATAGAGAAATTGGGCTAAAATAAAGTGAAAATAATTTAAAAACTGGCTTTTAAAAAGGATTTTGATAACGTCATTGTAATACATTATCAAGACAAGAAATAGTCCAGCTCAAGACCTAGGTTTCCAGCGTGGTATCACGAGCGGGGCGCTGTCTTATAAAAAATGAATCTACTTTTGGAGCAACGCACCACGTCGACCGATTTTACATTCACTTTTTATACCACTGCACCACGCTTGGGATACCGCTCTGGAATACTAGCTCTTGTGATGGACTGACTATACAGCAGAATTTATTAGCAAACCAAGTTCCCAAAGATATATAAGCCTCAAAATAAGTCAGTCACATTGCACTAGGCAGCAGAGGTATCCCATGAGACTTGAACATCCAAGGAGTGGATTTTAGGATAATGAAATGTATTAAAGAAGATTAAGAAGACAAATAAAGTTCAAATGTTCCTGGAAGAATAGAGGAGCAAAAGAAGAAGTCTTAACTGTAAAGATAACCAACCTAGTAATAATTATTATTAAATACGACAACACTCTTATTAAGTTTATCAGTGATGTTTGAACATTAAAGAAATACTGGATTTTATCACTATAACTACTCGAAATTCTGAAAAGTTAATATTAAAGTGAAAATAACTTTCCAAATAATTTGAATACAGTTTAAAAAGCTTTGCTAATAGTTAGAGTACTTTGACTGTTCTCTATTTTTGCGTTCGCTTATAAATAGACTAGTAATCGGCCGTCGTTACTTAGCTACCAAAAACAAGCATGAAAATAACTGGAAAAACAAATACTAATAATATATTACTAGAAGAAGAGAATGCACATTAACTATACTACTGAATCATTCAAGATTCAGGATCTGCTAACGACAAATTATGTGCTAAATAACATTGTATATACCTCAGGAAGTTGGTTGGTTCCCGTGCCCCCCCCCCCCCTCATTTTGACCGGTCTACACACTACCCAATTCTACAAGGATCAAGAGAGAAGCCAAGAGAGAAGCGTCAAAGTAGAACTATACCAAAGTTAAATCATCAACAGTACACAGAAAAGATGGAAAAGAAACTCCGTTATTCAAAAACGTTCTTTTCTCAAAGGCGTATTTCTACCTAGAAAGATATAATGATTCGAAATAGTACACAGATCGCGTGTGCAGTACACGATTTAGTTGGAGCCATATTCCAGAATATCGAGTTACATGCCAGCAGGATGGAACCCTTAACAAAAAAGCATGGGAAGTGTTCGAAAAGGCCAAAATCGTCAAAATAGAAAATGAAACAAAAGTCATAGAAGCTATGATGTATCAAGATTTTTAGGAACATATTACGTCTACTTGAAAATTAATCTGCAGCTAAAGTACCGAACAGTATTAAATAAAGTAAGTGATTGTTCGCTTAGTTTTGTTGAATGAACTACTTAGCTTTGATCACCGTGGTTTTCCGAGATGAGCACTTTCAGATATCAATATACTGACTGATATGGATATACGATAGTTCCACTTATAGTCAAAATAGTCAAACCAGAATCTTTTATGTGGATGAGCTAAACAGGTGTTCAAATATAGTAATTTTTAAAAAATATTTGTCCTTATTATTGTTAGAAAGAACACTATAGGCCATCCCATAGAGTAAACTCATTGTCTCTCTGCTAAGCCACGCCCATAACGTTCCAAAGAGGGCAAAATAAGCACATCGATAGAGACCAAAAATTATAGTTGCGCAGAGGGCGAAGATTTGGGAAATAGATAAATATGGAACCGGAACGGGATTGCGACTTTACTTTTTTAAATTAATGGATTAAAAAAGATTTATAAGATTATAAATAAAAAAATGTAACTAGAGAAACTAGTAGAGAATACAAGGTAACAAAGCTATCAGATATCCAATAAAACAGGCTAGAAAACATTTTTTTATAATATATGGATCCTAATTTTAAAACAGGATACTGCAACTACTACAAAAGAATATTACACTGGAATACAGGACTTTGCAAATTTAAGAATAGCAATGATACAATCATGAAGCAAGTTTGAGCAGGTTTTTAAACCATGATGAAGTGTTCTCATTGCTATTTCAGTATCAAAAGACCAACTTAATAGCAAATTACGAAGTACACAATTTATTATTCATTTTCATATCCAAACTAAATATTTCATCTTTTTCTATCATTGTGACCTAAAGTCCTTTAAAAACGTGTTCGACCCTTGTAATATCGCCTTTTAAGGGGAATTAGTCTGTCGCTCAGTCAGTCAGTCAGTCAAGTCTCATAAAAAGAAAAAGTTGCAGAGGGTTTTGTCCAAAAAGGACAAACTAGCAAGCGGACGGCTACTAGCAAAGGGGCGGGGCTTGACCCAAATCCACCCTTATACAACCAACTTCGCACTCTTACAAGCAGAAAAGAACATGTAGAAAACGAGATGGAGAATGATTAGAACTAAAATAAACATATGTTTCAATATTATGAGATAATGAGGGAAACCTGATCGTTTTCAGCTGAACAAGTTTGATTGGAAACCGTTCTTATCGTTTAGAATTTAATATTAATGAATTTGTTCTCTAGGATTAGTCGTCGCCTAGGATCCCGGTACTGTCAGACCGCAGATCTAAGAACTCAACGGTTAAAAGGGAACAGGTGTGTTTACAAATTGGATAAAAGACCTATGATAAAAAATAAAAACTTTCAGGAATACGTTATTTGAATGTACCTCTGCAAAATGACGTTATCCAGTACTCTTTACTTGTAGCAATGGGTGAATCCCGCTGCCTGAACGGCTCGAAATGCCGTTCGGCGTCAATATTTACACAGTTTACTTGCGAAACGTGAAACTAGGCAAAAATATTGGTCAGTTTTATAAATAAGGAACGTCACCTAGGTTTAAAAGAGCAAAAGCTAGTGGTTGACCAAATAGATCAAAAGATCGAACTATCCGTTTTATTAAGTTGAAAAAAACATGATTGGATTCATCATTCATTCAAAACAAAATGAGCAGCTCAAGCTAAACCGATCTTGGATTGGAAGAACTCCAAAACACCAAATGTTCCGGTTATGGACTAGAGAGTAGGTAGATCTTGAACTGGCGGAGATCTAATAGGTTCAATTGGTGATAAACAGCTTAAAGGTCTCAAAGAAACAGTTTTATCGACCACTTTCAACATTTTGGATTAATTCTCCATCGCTCGTAGCTATTTTCCGTTCGAAACTCTAAATCGTAGCCGGGCACCGTTCGCTGTTTGAACAGCGCGCCCCAACCAAAAAAAGAATGCGAAATGCGACCCATTGCGAATGTAAAAAGTCAGTGTTTAGGTGTAAAAAATAGACGGGGACTGGTGGGAGAAAAGAGCTAAAACTGACCAAAAATGGAACCGAAAGAGGGACTGAGACAAGAGGAGGACTGTACGAATAGCCAAGGGTTAAGTCAGAATTCGGACTAAAAGGGGGGGGGGGGGTGGTAATTTGACTATCCAGCCCGGGCCGACCCATTCGCAACCTTGAACTGAACTATTGATTTGTAACCAATTTCCTAAAGCTCGGGCTGAAGAGACCGATATTGGGTTCAAATGAATCGATCCGGGTCGGGCCATATTAAGATCAAGGCCTACGCGCGTACCTTCACGGTGGCAGTGCCGGACGGCAAGTTTATCTTCAAGGGTGGAGAATATAAATTTGCCCTAAGAGCTAAATCATTAACCTATTCTTCGCATTTCCTCAATCTCATCTAAATATTCCTTTTGTGCAAATTTTTCGGGAAACAAAACTGCTACTCCTAGAAAACGTATATAACTTATAGATTTAGAGATTTGAACAGAACCTGCAAATCTACGACTATAGTCATCAATTCCCACCAAATTGTATGTACTTTATCCGCCTTTTTTGCTCATTCCTGACACCTGATGGTACATTTCGTAAAGTTGTATTTAAGTACAAATTATAGGTAAAAGTGCATGATGATTAGGAAAGTGCAAGTTCTTTATGAAAATGAATAAGCCTAATGACAACTTATCATCGAATTTACTAGAATTAGAGCTAATTATATACATTTCAAGTAAAAAAACATTACAAAGAGCCTAATTGGACTTGTTTTAGGTTTGATTCAGGAAAACTCCACATTTCCTATAGGTGGAAATAAACATTGTTCGAACATAAGAAATCCAAGACCAGAAAGAAGCGTGGTTTGTTAGCTGAAGTGTAAGACTGTCTATAGCACATCATCTACTCTCGTCTATCCATGTTTCAAAACTAACTGCATTATATCCTTGTTTCGCTATCCAGCAGATGACTCAACTGTCCGGGCTGAGCCAGGCTTTTTGAAAGTCAAAATTTCGGCCCGGGTTTTTAGTTGAGAGGTTTGCTATCTAGAGTATAAGACGAAACTACTATAAGTTTGTACATATTGGTTAGGTTTTAAAATCATACTCATAAATATTTCTCGATTACAACAAAAGTTATTGCTCTTGCCAATTCTAGATTCTCTGAGTCAGGTGTATTCCCCAATTCGGGCCAGTCACTTACGACAGAGTAACACGAGATTTCAATATAAAACGTAGGTAAATGCATACAATTTCTGAGTAAAAGTACTATGTTCACATGCACTTGTTCAACAGCACTAATCACATAGGGTGAAATATCATTAAGGGTTGAAAATAATATTACTAAAGTTTCAGGGTCTTTATAGCTTAATTGCATTTATAGTCGACGGATGGATCGCTTGAAATTAAAGGACTGCGAAGGTTGCGCTCGAGCGCTAATCTTTCGGTTTTGGGTCTATTTTTTTGGATATCCGCGCTACTTTTCCAGCCTTGTAGCTCGACCGTCTACAACCAGTCTGTCGAACATATTTTGAGGGAATATATACGGAAGTTCTATTCTTTCAAAAACGAGAAGTTAAACGAATTAACGTTTCTCAGTGAGAAGTTTAAATAGAGTTAATGAGCTAGAAGCACTTGGGGAGATGAAAAAGGTGTGATTTCCGTGAAATACCGATTATAAATATAGTAAGAATCGAGAGTAATATTGGAGTGTTAAAAAAGAATCTCGCAGAAAATGGCTAGTAAAATCTTCGAAATACAAAAATTCACGCAAATTGCATGAAAATACGTAATAAACACTCAATTATTCCTCTTGAATCGAACCGTACATAAAGAGAGAATAATAGCAAATAGAAATGGGGGGAAATGTAAATTTAGCAGAATTTAAGAAAAAAAACTATTTATGGTTTTAAACGATATAAGTATTATATAAATTTACCTACCTTTACTCGTTTCCTCCGTTTCCGAAATGTTTCCTTTCTTTGTAATGAACGGTCTTTTCTCTTGGTTGAACAGTTTATATTTGAGAAGTTCATGCGTGCCAACTCTTTCAGATAATTATTACTTTTTGTAAAGTGGTTAACGTCTTCTTGCAGAAATTTAGGAATAGTTCCCAGCGGAAGGGCCCGGGGACAGATTACTGTAGTTGATTGAGTATCGATAGGATCTTGTTGGGACCAGTTGCTGGGAATAGATCTAGAATTAGATGGAGTACTTGGTAGATTAGAACTGAGATTCTTTGTAAAACTAGGGAATATTCCAATGGCATAGTTGAATATCTCAAGAAAACCATCATCTTCTAACGGATTTGTATTCATAATTGACAGTTGTTGGTGGCAGAATAGTTCACAAAGGATATTATTGATCTCAGCCAAATGATCAATAGAAGAATTATAATAGGTATGCACGGCTTCTGTCTGGAACGGACCCGTGGGACCTGGAAGCGAGTTCAGAGGAGCTGGAGAGTTAAAATGATTTGGATTAGGAGCCATATTTGATTTAGGTTGACTTAAATCTGGTTTGGTTGAATCCAAGCCAGGAGTCACTGGGAGAATCAGCTCAGTGCCTGTAGACGGGGTAATATTTGATGAGGGTAGTGAAGGTGAATCGGAAACACGGGCATTTCTAGTTTCAGTCAGATTCTGAACGATATTCTTGAATAGAATACCGTAATAACTAGAATTCTTAGAGTCCATCACTTGTAAGCTGGTGGTCACTGGCGTCGCTTCTTCCTCTATGCGCCTGTTTTCGTTATCGTCTTTTTTGCAACATTTCGGTTCCATATGTTGCGACTGACATGCCAAAAGTGCATGATGAGTCGTGTCAATGGGAATATAGGATACTGTACTATCCAGGATTCCATTTGAAACCCCTGGAGAGATAGGCATAGTTGCTGCTAGGACTCTTGAGTCAGGTGCAGTTAAGACAAGAAACCTGGAATAACCCAGATGGGGGGCTTGCCTGAGTTGCTTTGATTTTGCAGCAAAGTGTTCCCGTTTGAACAATTGAATGCCTCGCTGAGAAGGCAAAGCACCGCCGTTTCGCAGCAAAAAGTATTGGTACTCAATGGCGATCGATAACGTTCAAGTCGCAAAACTTTTCCATAAGGCAGGCAGATTACTGTAGCTCCGTGAACTCCTTAGAATACGGTACGTATTATTTTGAAGTAGATTGGAGAAGGAATTCTTGTCGGAATTGGTTGGTTCAGTAGGAATGGAATACGTGAGTTCAATATAGACTAGGATAGCTATGAATACTACAATTCTATGAATAGTTACCAGTCAGGAGAGAGATGTTACTCAAAAGTGAAGTTGTGGGTCGTAGGTGAGCTTAAAACTCCCACACCGATTATGCTGGCGTGAGTAAAAGTGTCTGTATTACTGTATGTTGCAGACAATAACAATAGAGAATGTTTAGGTGGACAGTACTAGATGATCATCTTTTTGGATAAGTAATCACTTCTTCTAGACCTTCAATTCCTGATGGAATACTGTAACTCCAATATTTCAGCAAAGTCTTAAAGTGGAGTGTTTGTGGTTTTGTTGTCACGGTTCTCCATATCATCAAATGCACTTTCTCTGACGAGACGCCAGCCATGAACCATACTTTTTACAAATGACAAATGTTACAGCAAGGAAGTGAACCAGCGAGCTAGTTCTATATTGTTGACAGCTGTTATACTTTGAGAAGAAGAATCTAGAACTAAGTCTACGCACAACAAGAATACCCTGTTCGATCTGATTGATAGGAAACTGATTCTTGATAGTTTTTATTCAATATGGTAAAATTTGCAATCAGCCGGTATACCGTATTGCGAAAGCAATACAAGAGAACCTCTATATAAAGATTCACAGAACCCCCAAACCCACTGAAATATGTCAAATAAACCGTTGTTCATGGGATTTTAAAAAGAAGACATGTTTATATCCTGTCATGAGTTATTGTTTTTAGTTCAATGGTAAAACGACAAAATCCTTATAGAATCCTCTTTTTTCAAAAGATGTCTAACCATAAGAATGTTGCACTGCTCTCTATAAATGTTATCAATTCTCTATTTTGTTATCAAGTTAGTTGCCCTTTTAGATGTGATTGACATGTTCCCGTATGAAGAATTCAAATGTACTGAAAGTACACAATAAACAGATGTAAAAAGTAAAAGAGATAGAAAATTAGAACTAGTTGTCAGTCAATAGGTGAAAGAAGAATAGAACTGGTTCATAACGATAACAATAGCTAATGGAATGTAATAAGTTAGGGATCTACAAGGCAAGCTTTGTTTGTAAAGTATCTAATAATTTAGAATTCTACATTTCAAATATATATAAAGTTTATTATTGAGATTTGAGAAAGGATGGATGAACGCGTAGGATTGAACGGCCGATTCAATAGTACAGGTTCAGTAGTTTCGGCATAAGAAATATCTCTCGTATTAATAGTTTATTTTAATAATTTTATCTAATAAAATAGTATGTCCCTATTTCCGAATAATCTAAACTCTCATTTGCCCTGTGAAACACAGTTGTCCAGATAAACCTTTAGTTTTTCTGAAAAACTTTAAAACAATATATCTCTCTTTTTTATCACTACAAATGATTCTAGTTCAAATAATTCTAAACTATCTTAAAAAGCAAAGAAAACGAAGGAGCCTGTCAAATGAACTTATGTATTCAAGACTAATAGAGCACAAATAAGTTCATAAACATGCATCCGATAAAACTGCACCAGACATAATCCCCTGAAAACTCGGATCAAATAAGATAATCCTAACTTCGTTGGATTATAAAACAAATCCCAATAAGAGGAAACGTAGCTAGGGTTTCGCTAAATAAATAATTAATTGATAAATTATGTGGATAAAAATAGAAATAAACATAAGTAAAACATAGCTTTTTGCACCCCGGAAGTGGTAAAATAGTCTAGACCTAAATGTGACCCTGAATAACTGATCAATAATCAGCGAAATACAAAGTTAACCTTGAAATAGCAGTCCCGATTGTAGAAACTACTAGTTTGACTTTTCTTTTTTCCACCTGCTAGACAACTCAATCGTTTGTTAGTTCAAAAGTACATTACTCACTTAGTACACAGAATGTAGGCAAAGTTTGTTTCTATGATATCTAGCTAGGCATAAGATATAAGAAAGACGTGAGAACATCAACTTCCCACTTTATGAGCACATATTCAATGACCAAATATCATCGCAGTTTAATTGGAAAGAGTTATTTATAACAATTAGGTTAATAGATCAACTAAATATCTACTACGAAAACAAGCAACAAATAATTGTAAAAAATATCAAGTATACATCGTATAACACTTTCTGCTTTGAAAAAAGAATGTAGAAATTGACCAAACAGTTTTACAAGTGTATCAACAAGAAAAGGAATACTTGGCGAAAATGGTTGATCCCCGTAACAAGATAATTTATTTTCTATAACTATACATAATTATATAAAGTCCCTGCAAAATTGACACTTGAAAGATTCATCTAAATTTCGTGGCAAAAGGACGGCTGTTGCAGATAGAAAAAGGAGCACTCAATGGCACAAAAACCGAATTGTGTTGCAAATCCTTCCAAATTTATGACAAACCGCAACATTTCTTTATTTACTTTAACGAACTAGATCAAAACTGAAGTTGTTAAGGTTAGATAACTCTATAGAATAGTTCCGCATAAAACGGGGAGACGTCCATACATAACCGTATGTAGCGAAAGACAAGTAACAATAGCGATTAGTGTAACTATAAATATGCAAATAGATCCTTTTTAGGTTCATAAAGAATTCAGACGGAATAAAAAAGGGCGCAATTCGAAATGAGAAGAGATAGTGCGTAAATATGCGAGTGTAGTCAGACGGCTGGTGCAACAAAGGAACACATTAATAGGGCAACTGGATAGCCAAAACCGACCAAAAAGGGCGCGCAAAGTCGGAAAATAAAGGGTAGTAACTAAATAAAGAAGAAATTGCATTCCTAGCACAGAGAATATGTTGTAAATGAGCTAAAGTATATATCTGAAAAATAGTGTGAGGCATATAATTGCATGTAAAACAAGATATCAAGACTAACGGGTTAGTAGAAACACTGGAGTAGAAGCAATTTAAACAATAACAAACAGTTTTCAGCGGGATCAAGATAGCTAAAGTGGTTGTACTTATAAGTTTTAACAAAGTTCATTGAATTTCCATTTCCAGCAATGAGCGTCATCGGTGCGCATAATTTATAGCACTCCAAAACTATAATGGAAGCCTGACTGGGTCTGGCTGCTAATGAGTATCTCACACAAGGTAAGATACATAGAGTTTAACAATCTCGTAGTCTGCGCTGATTTCAATAATCATAACAAAAACACGGTAATTCGTCTGTAGTAAGATAGCGAACGGGGATGAGTGAGAACTTCTCTAGCATTTTTTGTGCATTTGTCCTTTTGCGTGTGTATCGTGCACTCTCCTCATTTTGTCTCCTCTCTCTCTTGTCTGTTCTGTTCTTTCGTTCTCATTTCAATGAGAGCGTGTGTGCTGTGATCGGTTGAGACTGAAAAAAGTCGTCTCTCTCGCAAAAGTGCAAAATCAATAGGGTTGCACTCACTGGCACTAGTAGCCCCCATAACCAAAGCCCTGTATGTATGTCCAGTTGGTTACATAGCTAGGTGACCCTAGTGGCTGCTGAACTAGACTCATTCAAAAAATAAATTGCTGTCAACTTCCAACACTATACAACTGGCAGGCCTGGCAAAAATATCATAACCATCATTGCTAGATTGCTCCGTCCCATAATTATTTACCAATGAGAAAAAACCACTAAATGAAGGCTCTCAATGCCTTCATCGAACCAACAACCCATCACAATGACCAATACTTTGCTGAATAATTCAGGATTCAGCTTCTTTCAGCAAAATCATTAACCAGCAACATACTCCAGGGTCAACAGGTCATACAACGAAGGATGTAGAAATGCTGCAAGAATAACAAGAACAATAATAAATTTATCGAAGCTTCAAACTTATCACAATGCATATACCTACGACAGTAAGAAAAGACACATATGCCTTACCCAAAAAACGACATTATGGACATAATAACATGACAAACAATGAAAATATGTAATGCAATACATTAATACAACGAGAATTATTGAACATAAATGAGACTAGTCAGCAATATGCTCATTTAACTATGTTTCAAGTAATATTCCTAAACGAGTAGAGACTCCGCTCCATACATTAATACAACGAGAAATATTGAAAATACAATGGGACTAGTCAGCAAAATACTCATTCAGCCGTTTCAAGTAATATTCGTAAACGAGCAGAGACTCCGCTAATACAATAATTGACACATAAAAATTTAACAACCTAATATCAATGTAATGCAATAGCTTAATTGGGTTTAAAAATATGGAACAAAATAGTTGAAAATTTATCTACGCTTCATATTGAGCATCTTCATCGTCTTGGCCATCAGAGCACCCTTCTTGTGGACTGGTTTCGGGATACCGGCACTGCTAGTTCTCTTGGCTCCAACAGTAGATGTGCGATTGATTACCGCATTTGGTATGGCCGTGAGCGAGGACTTGTTGCCTCCTAAACAAAGTATTTGACTTGGAAAATAAAGCAGTAACTACCTGATTCAAAAATTTGCCTACGGGCCTGAGATACTTCTATAGCAGAAGGAATCACTCTGCTTGTAGAAACTACTGTGCCATACTTCGCAGCTCTTCTGCGTACTTCACGAGGAGCAGCAGCATCCGCTAGTTTTGCCTATAAAGAAATAAATATAAGCAGACTACTCATTGTGGCTACCGTTCTATGGCCTTTCTCAGCCTCAGCCTTATGTGTTGCGCCAATCCTCTTGCTGAGATACTTCAAACGATCTTCTTTTTCTCTTTCAAGCCTCAAATAAAACAGTTAATGGAACTGATAATAAATAATACCTGAAATACGCTTCCTTCCAGGTTTCATCTTGAGGCGACTCAGCATTAGGATTCACTCTTAGGACCATCTTTTCCCATAGCGCATCGGTATCCTCTTCCAAGTACTGAAAACATCGATCAATAATCAATATCCAGGATGCGGAGAATAAAATCGCCTCTGCATTCCATTTCAAAAGGAAAACAAACTTACGGGATTTCGAGATTCGATATTATGAAGTTGGCTCGGGGTACACTTCTCCAGTACAGGCTGAAGAATATCGTAAGGGATTTCTCCAGTCTCTTCGATCGCTAATGAGAACAAAAATAATTAGGATACTCTGAATAATCTTACCATCAATGTTGTTAATTAAAACTTTCAAACAGCTGTCGAACAATTTCGGAACTTCCGTGAGCAGCGGGCCTTTTCTGCGACCAGCATACACTTTTCTTCCAAGATCTTTCCTTGGCCGGAACATCTTTTCTGGGTTGAAGGGCTCTTCTTCCTCATTTTCTGCAAGTTAAAAAATTCCTATGGGCGTGACAGCAACAAACTTACTATCTCGAGGTGCGGGAACGGCCAACCGAGGTGCATGTCCGATGTTGAGACTCATCGGCAACGGACGATAGTTGACATCAATCTCGGTAGGGAGCTTGGGTTTTTTCGTCCGCACCGTCTTGACGTTTCCAGCTGCCAACATGGATTCAAACGATCCAGGCTCGATCTAAAGGCAGATACTTGAAAATCTCGTGAAGATTAATTGGAGCTACCTTCACTTTTGAAGGAGCTTTTTCTTTGGGCATCTTAGGTGGTTTCTGTTCAACTGGCGAAGGCGAGCGACGTTCCTGCTTGACTGGTCGGTAAGAAGCGGGACTTTCATCCCGCGAACGCTTCCGCACAGGGGGAGCCTGCTCCCGTTCGTAGCTGCCTGATGAGCTAAATATAAATTTAAATGGCGAAGGTTCGACAGCAAAACCTCGATCGGTTTGATTCATCCTCGTCCGAGGATTCTTCTTTCTTGATTTGCCTCTTGGCAATGTTCTTCGCTCCGGCTTTTTGAGCAATTTCCTTCCACTTCAGAATGATGCGTTTTGCTTCATCACCAAAATCGTCATGAGACTTTAGTCTAAAATAGTAATATTCAGATGAACATCCTGAAGTGCAATAGACGGCAACAATGCAATATACTTACTTGTTCACAGCAATTCCTACTTTTGTTTCCTGGAGAAGATCCAGAGTCATGTCAATCCTATCCAGTCGCGATAACGCATGACGGATCTAAAATTCGCACATGACAGCTAGGGCTCGAGAAAAAGCACTACTTTATCCTCGCGATTTAGCAGGTCCATGTATTTTTGGATCTTTTCTCTGGCCTCATCACGCGAATAGGATGACATACCCTGAAATAGAAAGATTATAGATTAGCACAGAAAAAAGTAGATGAGCACAAATACATGAAAAGCAGAAAATGTGAAATATCTACGAAGAACAACCAGGGCGAATTGTAATAGTAAATGCATAAATAAAAGGATGAAAATCACTATGAACTCCTGTGAAGTTCCAATTATAAAATATGCACGAGCTCCAGTATTGTACGTCTGTCGTACGCAGAGGAGGTGCGGACGGACAACAGCAAAACGCACCGACAGCTATGTAAACAGCAGGCGAAATGAAAAATGTTGCAGACCATTTATTCAATAATGTGAATCCACATATTCCTAATTAGAATACCCAACTGTTCGTGTATTGCAACCATTTAACTAAAACTGATGCGAAAATCCCGATGAACCCGGAAATAATCAGGAAAAACATTGCATCCTTGAGCAGGAAAACAGCAACGTGTGTGCAAGTGTAAACATGCTGCAAGGCTAATTAATTGAACCAATAAAAGCTTTTTCAGAATTTTAAAATTGCCGAGAATTTATGTTGAATTTTTGCTTTCTAATTTATATATAGTATGTAGTTACTTTAAGCTATTTTTTAGATTCCAAGTGATCTAGATCGAGGATTGCCATGGTGGCGAAAACCAACGATTCACCAGGCACGGTGATTTCCTCGCGATCACTAAGTATCTTCTCAGAGGTATGCGTCTTGTTTCAATATTGTATCACATATTTGTTTAGGTCAGTGAATGGTCAACAAATGATGTCAGTCACTGGCTAACATCCATTGGGTTCTTGGAATATGCTGATCTTTTCAGCAAGGAACACAAAGTAAGTCGAGTTATCATTTATATACCTATAGCATCTGCTTAGATTGATGGCGCTACCTTGCTACTGCTTCGGGAATCTGATCTGAGAGAAGCCCCGCTGCAGATGAAATGTCTTGGACATATCAAGAGGCTGTCTAAATCAATTGATGAACTAAGAATGGTAACGAATTTTGCTCTGTTTTGTTAAGTGTGATTTTTAAGAAGCAATCTTCTTCGGCGTCTTCTCCGAGGTTATCAGAGTCCAATGAAGATATGTTGGTCTGTGTCGACTACAACAAGCGAAGAAAGATGTCAATATCTGGGGAGGATTTATTTGTTACCACGAAGCAGAGCGCATTCATTTCGTCAGTTTTTTTCTTCAAATTAAATTTATATGTTTCGCATTGTAGTGAAGATGAATTACTGGACACACTCTCTTCATCCGGTGATATTCAATCTGTTCGCCTAATCACACGAGATGAGGTTTGATTGGAAAATATATGTGTACCGTTATTTTGTTTAGCTCATAAGGACAGTGGAAAGTCCAGATACTCCCATGAAAAGTCTGGCGAAGCTGATGATCGCGTTCCTCTACTGTCTTTGCTCGCTGCTCATCACTGCTTTTGTGATGGTATTAGTACACGATAGAGTTCCAGGTTAGAATTTCCATTACTTATGTATTATGCAATGTGTTATTGTTAGATATGAAAACATATCCGCCTCTACCTGATATAGTGCTGGACAATCTTCCACTGATACCGTGGGCTTTCGACATGTGTGAAATAATCGGCGTTGTGCTGTCCTGCATTTGTGTGCTTGTATTACTTTTCCACAAGCACAGGTTCATATTTGAAGAGCTATATTTATGTATCGAGATATTTAGAGTGATTATAATGAGACGAATGTTTTCGCTGGTTGGAACCGTATTTCTTCTCAGATGTATAACAATGCTCATTACATCGCTGTCAGTGCCTGGAGTGCACCTGGAATGTCGGGCTAAGGTAATAAATTCATCATATGTTATAATTATTGTCATATTTTAGAGCTATGGTAGCTTGAAAGACAAATTGGTCCAGGCGTTTAATATCTGGTCAAAACTGGGAATGTCTATTCAGGTATGAGTTATCTATCCTAAATATGTGTATACAATTATTCAGGGAGTAAGAACATGCGGCGATTACATGTTCAGTGGTCACACAACCGCCATTACTCTCCTCAACCACTTTGTTACAGAATGTAGGTATATTTTCATTGCTTTGATATTTAATAATTTCAGACACTCCGTCCTCATGGACATCATTGCACACCAGTACCTGGGTGCTTAATCTATTTGGAATTTTCTTCATTCTAGCTGGTCATGAACACTATTCCATTGATGTTTTCATAGGTATAATCAATATCATCTTCCTGATCAAACAATATTTCAGCCTTCTACATTTCATCACGTATGTTCCTCTATTATCACGCCTATGCATACAATCATGCGAATCTCACCGCCACTGATGATCGTATTCGTCTTTGGTTCCCGCTTGGATGGTTCTTTGAAGCAGGCAGTATTGGAAAGGTTTGTCGTTACTACAAATAGTCATGTAATATTTAAAGCGTTCCTGGGCAGCATTGTTTAGACGCATATTATACATGTTCATTTAGGTGCCAAATGAATTCGAAATGCCTCTTCGTATTCCTCGCCACTTTTTGTTTTGGAAATCCACTCGTTCACCAGCTTCATCTCCCTCGCCAAGCCCAAAGGAAGAGAAAGGAGCTGCAGAGAATAGCAAGAACAAGAAAGGAAACAAGAAAAAGAATATTTAGTTATTTTAGCATAGCGTATTGTTGTGTTTTAATTAATTGTCTCATGCTGTCAGGGTCTCATTAGTATTACCATTTTATAGTTGCTCATCTCCAAATAGGATTGTCCTTTGTCATATCTTGTCATTTTTTGTAACTAATTTATTGATATTAATAGGGTTTCCTTCTAACTATATGACTCTCTTACCATGTCTAATCATCTTTCCTTCGTTGTTATGTTTTGCTCGATCTAGTCTGTGATATCAAAATGTGCCTCGTTTATTGTTTTTTTTTTGAATGTAAGATCTTTTTTAAGTATTAAAAGTTTTATCACTTATATGTGTTTACTATTGAGAAGTGTATTAATCGCCTTTTGCCGTAATGGTTGTGCTCATCTTTTATAAACTGAATTTCATCGGTGTCCAATTATTTTAGTGCTTCAGGGCAATCCTTGCTATGGATCAGACAGAACATTCAAAGAATGGAATCACCGTCGTAATTCCTCTGGGAGGAGGAAAGGTAAAGTCTCATAATTATACCAATCATACTATTCTGAAGCTGAACGACGAAAATGCATTTTTATATGATCAATTCTTGAAGAAGCCTAATGACAAGGGATAGAACGGTATTACATGTGCCTTGCTTTATAATATTTTTCATTTCAATATGTAAGAATAACTTTTTGTGTTAACGACAAGGTTATCAAGACACTGATCAAGCAGCTAAAGTGTGGTACAGCGGAATCGCTCTTATGAGTATTTACAAGTCTAGTAGAATAAAAATTCATGCTTTGTTTTAAATTTATACAACTTTATTATAGTCTGAATCGAATTCACCCAACGATCGTCGTCCCACTAGGACTAAGAGAAGCTGCAACCCACATGCAAGAGAATGGCCTCCAGTGTCACCTACTATTGCGCCTCATGAGAAACGACCGAGGGTAGGATGAGGCCAAAAATACTTTAAAAAATAACATATTAATTATTCCTAACGAGCATTTATGGCTGCTTAATAGGTAGGACATATAAACAGATACTTGCGGATACAGGTTTTCATAACCTCATGTTTAGATGTCTACGGTTCAGCCGACAAGTGCCCCAGCACCACCTGTTAGTGATTCGTTGTTGAGGAAGGACCCATATTTGAGTGTTGACTTGTTCAAGAATGAAGTTAAGCCACAACGAGAAGTGAAAGTATTCAGACAACCTCCGTTGCCACCACCAGCTGCAACCAAAGCACAAACTACACCAGATATCACTAAGGATAAGAAGGAAACAGATTCAATACCAGTTAGTAAACATAATATGCTAAAAAGAACTATAGCAATAAAATAAAAACAGCATAATATGGTATATTGATCAACTGAACTTGTCGTATGGAGTTATATATATAATGGTTACAGGGAAGCGTTAACATAACGAAAATAAGCGAACTTTGAATTATTGTATAATAGCGAACACGTAACAATTCACTTCAGTATAGCCTCTCCATTAACATCTAAACATCAGTTAATTTATTTCTTATATATGAAACGCACAGTTTAGTAACGTATTCTTTATTTAAGGTTCATTATCATGTTGTCAAATTTATATTTGCTGAATGGAAAGATGCCCTGTTCACTCCGAGGGACATATCTCAAGGAGGAAGCAAATACATTCGAGGTCTCAAAATGAAGGAGGTATGGCAAATCACGTAATTTTATAAGAAACAAAGAGTAAACAGTTGATGTGTTTTGATGTTTTTATTGTGAGGACAGGATTTATGAGGAATTATCCCGTTTTATCGCTGAATCTTAGGTGAAATGACTCCTTTCAGTGTCCGAACTAGTTAGTAAGATATTTTCGAATTCCTTTTATTTATAGATTGAGGCCGCTCTACTACTTCTATCCCAACAAGGCCTTCTAACTCGTAAATTAAAATGTGAGAAGGGTGAACGATGTACCTTCATATATACTCCTAGGAACCTAGAACAGCTGCATCCATTGGTAAGCGATACAAGTTATTATACAGTAAGCAATATCTCTAACAAATAGTAGCTACATCAGCTAAATAGTACCGAACCCTAGCCAACAAATGTTACACCTATCAATTAAATCATAGTTATCGTCTATATCCTTTTCCAAGTCTCGTTAGTGCGAAGTAACACATTTAATGCAATTAGCTTCACTTTCAAGCATTTTGAATCAATAACTGAACTATTCGAAAGCATAATAGGCCGTCCAGATGCCATAAGACTGATGTGATTGTTGGATTGTTTAGTTCATTTGAATACCTAGGCTGCATGCGCCATTTTTAATTGACGTGCCGCAATGAACGGCTTCCCAAAGGAAAAACAGTTTCTTGAAATTTGCCTCATTAAAATTTCACTTTTCGAATGGAAAACCCGTCTTCATGGCCCGTTGATTACAAAGTAATAGTTCTTTCATTGGTCCAATTCTATATCGATTACATCAGTTTTTTCCAGAACCGATAGTTTTTCAAATAACCTAAACTAATTCAGGACCAGAAGCTAGCTCGAGACTACTATGGACTAGAATTTTGAAATTCTGCCATTCCAAGACTATATTATGAACTCCATGCTTCGGGTAACTGTTTTAATACTGAGGATCTCTTATATTCGCACTTTTCATTTATAATAGTTATAATTTTACTAATAAATAAACTTGTAACAAACATTTGTAATGCAAATACAATTATACAAAAAGGGAAAAGTGAAAAAGATCGCATGAAAGACGGACAGACAAAACTTGCATTTCTAAACTAGAATAAGCTTAGGCGAAAGTGAAAACAATACAGGAAGAAGATTGATATAGTTGCTTACTGAACTTATACATATACAATACACAATACAATGCATACTTACACTGGTTTGTCAACTAGAAATCTCGGCAGAATCCAATAAATATGAAATATTAAATTAAAATAAATAAATAAGTAAAGGGATCGACGTATCTACCCGTGGTACTGTAACTCTTGTTCAAGGATTTGTCAAACTAAATGTATATCTACGTTCTTTAAACTGTTTAAATGTTGAAAACTAAAGGTTCGTTCACTTTTGCAGTTCAAGAGAACAATGTTACAGTACACCACACAGGTAAGATAAGCCAAAGTACCGTATACCGGATTGCTTAACCCTGTAAACGGGATCCGGTGTTGGCAGTCTTCTGTTCCGACCGATGTTCCTTCACATAGTACTCTATCGTTTCTAGAAGACCCTCGTTGAAGGGGGTGGTGCATTCCCATCCCATAGCCTTTTTGATCTTTCCAAAGTCTATGAAATATCGGCGATCGTGATATGGCCTGTCCGGGATTGGGATAAAAGTTGGCGACTTCTCCGGACTGAAATTGCTAGTTTAGTGGATGAGACAAGTTTCAAAATGCGATTTCCTTGCGGTATTATCAGGATGTGATAAAACTCGTTCAGGTATGGAACAGAATTAATGTTATTATTGTTCGCGAAAAATATTGTGTTTTCTTGGAAAGCCCGTATGGAAGCCAGTGTTACAGCACCGCTCCAAGTTCGTGTAGAGTTTTTTTCGAAAGTTTGTAAGTCTAATTTTATGGTTCTGGCTTGAGATAGTGTAATGTAATAATAATAATAATTATATATTATATGAATAATACTGTAATTTCGGTCTGAAGGCAATACACACGTTTCTCTTGAAATCGTTGCAAATACTTCGTCTGAGTTGGCTTTGTATCATAAAATAAGACGAACACAGAAAACAATCTGGTTAAATTTTGAGTATACTCACCGTTGTTGGAGTTTGTTGACAATAGAATGAATCATTTTCGTTAATTCGATATTGGTCATTTCGAATTCTGTTCCTATGTTGTAAATTTCCCCCAAACGACCTTCTTGGGCGACACGACGAATGGCTTCGGAACAATCCTTTACGAACATCCAACTTCTAAATGTATAAGCTTATATTTCTAATATATACTTTAAATATACAATTAAATTTTATTGATTTTAGTATTTAGAGAGAGCGTATTTAGATGTACGCTTTTATTGAACGTAGCCGTTGTAAGGGCTATACGAAATTCAGTATATTTCTCACCTCGTATGGAGTCCATCTCCCATAAGCGGGTACGGCTTTCCCTCCAGCGCCAACTTGGTAAACTTTGGAATCAATTTTGAACCGGCCTGACGGGGTCCGTAGACATTGTTCATTCGCACCATAACATATGGTAGCTTGTAGGAGTGCTGAAATAGTTAACATATTAAAACCAATTTGAATAGTAACTTATAATCTTTTAAGCGGTCATTCTCGTAGGTCATTCAGAAACGGATGGAACTTTTAAAATTACGGTTAGGCTGCAAACCAAGAAAATTACGATAATATGACTTGCTTTCAATGTATAACATTGTTAATTTCTAGTTGTTCTCACCCAGTAGGCTCTGATAATCTGCTCACAAGCAGCCTTGCTGGCAGCATAAGGGTTTGTTGGATTCAACAATGAAGTTTCAGTCTTTGGAGCATTGTCTGCATGAGAATCTCCATAAACCTCGTCTAAAAATATCAGCAAATTATTATTATATAAGAAAATGGAGACACGTTTTGAGATAGTATTGATGAGGTTTGAATCATAAATAGCTGTAAAATGTCAATGGTGAAGTCTTGGAAATATTGTCATGCTTTCAGAACTATAAATAGATTAGACATAAAACTAGAAAATGTAGCTTTACATGTAATAAACATTGTAATAGTTTATCTACAGTCTAAACCTAAACCTTAGACTTTTAATATAATTGTATTAAAACCTCTCTAACCTGTACTAATATGCACAAGTCTCTTTACTCCTCTGTAATTTCTGTTTACAATACTTTCTAACAGAGTTGTGGTAGAGATAATATTGTCCTGAATGGTTCCTACACGGTCGGAATAGGATTCATCCACATGGGTAATCGCAGCAAAGTGAATTACCATGTCAACCTGGAATATCACTACGGTTGTACAAACTTTCTTACTAAAATTAGATTAACTATTGTTTTATAAATTTGAAAAGTTTCGGTGAACGATTTAACCCAGCAAACCGTCCAGCTACTATTCCAGTGATGAAATCTTTAACAGAATTACGAGCATATTACTTCTGCTGACATACTATCAAACATAGTCTTTTGCAAGTCTTACAGCGCAGTATCCTGGGCAAGGCGGTGTTAAATTCCAATCTACCGAAATTTCATTTATTTTTAGTCAACACCGCTGCTCCCCAGTGCCCGTAGTATGAACCTGCCCGGGTGGGTGCCCGGGCAGTTTTCGACCCCTCGAACAGTTGAGAATTGTTGCCCGGGCAGACTAACCTCATATTCCCTAAGAGTCTGGTCTAACACTTCTTGATCTTCTAGACGAGCTTCAACAAAGTGATAACGTCCCGAATCCCTGATGGAGGGGAGAATATGGCTGGGTGAGGCACCATAGGCCAGTTTGTCATAGTTTATTATCCTAAAAAGGATAATTTACGTTTATGTAAGCATACTATTTGTATCAATAATTGTGAGGATGGGAAAGGACCGACTAGTATAGTCCATATCAAGACCTAGATTTCCAGCGCGGTATCACGAGCGGGGCGGTGTGTTATTTAAAATGAATGTAATTTTGGAGAAAAGTCGACCGATTTTACATTCATTTTTATAACACTGCGCCCCGCTCGTGATACCGCGCTGGAAGGCTTGGTCTTGAGATAAACTATAGATAGTTTTTGAACAACCGGTTGGCTGAAGCTCTGCTGAGCGGCAATCTTTGGTTTAGCTAAAACTAACTGATTCAAATCCCAAGCGATAGTATTCCCAATGGTTTAAACAAAAACGAACAGTGTAAATTTATATAAGTTTAATAATTAGGAACTTTTTATCGAATCTTAAACAGCTAGTTATTACCTAGAGTTCTTCCATGCATCGGCAACAAAATTAATAAAATTAGATCCAATAAATCCGCATCCACCGGTGATCAGAACAGAGTTAGGCTCATCCAAGTTTTTAGTCATTGCAGTCGGGCAAATATCTGAATAATTATTAAAGTTCAATATTAATATATAAATAATCCATCGAGTGTTTAAGAATATTGATTTAATCCTATTGTATTTGCGGATGTAACAAGTTTTAGACGTCATGAAACTGGTTGGTTAGAGGAAGATCAGAATATATCACAATATAGAGTAAAACTTGCTTCTGTTAGATGATTATCGATTTTTTTGGAAAAAGAGACTGACAAACCAAAGTAATTGTATCCAAAATTAGAATTTCTTATTATTACTAATGCAGTGAAACAGAGAAATCTTTTCCTAAACTTTTGAAATCAATATATTTGGTATCAAACATGTTATAACCATTTCAACTAAAAAATTTTGAACAACCCAAAAACGATGACTAAAAGAAACTTTTTGAAACTTTTCACTTAAGCAAAGGTACGCAATTTTCATATATGATGCTCTAGGATAAAGATTTGGGGGAAGAAAAGAAGTGGACGTTAGGCTATAGGCATTGTAGCGTATCTATCATGGATGATCCGGTTATTTAGATAGAGTTAGAGACTATAAAAGATATAAATGATAGAAGAGATTACAGACATAGCATATAAAACACATTATCCATATCACACTAGTCCATAATCATCTCCTTCCGAAATACAATATTCAGTCGGTTATATCGAACAGAAAACTTCACACTGCACACACTTTCATTATCAGTTTTTAACAACCGATATCCCGTGAAGTGATATTTCAAAGTGCTAAAGTATCCTTTCCGTTCAATAGAAAGACACTACAGGCGTCTCCGAAGGTTCCAAGGTTCCGGAACAAAAACGGATGGATACCGTAGTTTAGACTTGGATATACAGCGGTTAGATAAATACGCGAAGCTAGCGCTCGCAGCCGGCGACTTGTCTCTTGATAGTCACAAATTCTATCGAGAACCAGATCCTTAATAACCTGCTTAGCATTTAAGAGATCGGCGAAGCAATAGAAACTTTTCGATTGACAATTACCGATAGTTTGCTAGCTTAGGGGGATATGGTGTAGGTTCAGTGGGGACTTAGGCTAAGTCAATCAAGATTGAATGACTTTCCCAATGAGGAGGTACTCTTTTGAAGAGCTCCAAATGTCTCAAATTTTATGAACTACTGGTGATAAGACGCAATGGAGCTAATAAACATACAAAACCATTTCAGCATACATAGCTTCGGATTGTATTACTTATTGAAAGAATATAAGAAAGAGAAATAAACAATAAATAACATTGTTTTATTCTGTCAACGTTGAAAGCATGTCCTATTGCATAGTTTTCAGAATTTGTAAGCAGAAAACCCGGTAAGCCTGTAGCAATTTCTCTGGCAATTGAGAATACAAGCAACGCGGAAAGGCAGACTTAAATTCGTATCCAGAATGCTTATATACAAGGCTGCGATATTCGATCCATAGATAATACAGTGTCCAAAGGGGGCGTGGCCAGATAGCCATCGCCGCTGCCGTAAATAGTCGGCGCCATTGTGCTTGCGGCGCCTAAATTCGTCCTGCGTTGAGGTGTCGAGATGTCGCAGCGGCAATCGGGAGCGCGGTGAGGGGAGCGGGTAGAACAGGTTGACAGAAACGGCATGCTAATTGGGTTTAGTGATTCAAGATATCTTTATTAAATCGAGAAACATTCCTGTTACGACGCAACCAATGCCTTAGGATCGAAATTCTGCACTGGCGAGGTTCTGTCTCGGCTAATAGTGGTGGAGTTGTTTAGGAGATGTGATATATGATTTGACAAGAAGATCACCTGTTTGCTTACAGGAACTACAATACAAGATAATTAATGTAATATGAGTTTACAGCTTTGCAACAATGTCAAGCTAAATAAGTGGCGTGTTGCACAAAATACAAAGGATCAGAAGCTCAGTTCCTTTAATTTTGTTTTAAAATATAACTGTATATGATGGACACCTGGCAATACACCGGCCAATATGGGTACCCGAATACCCAAGTATTTTCGAAAATTCTACCGGCAGCCCCCACCAACTAGAGCAGCATGGGTTCTAAATATATACATGAGAGTACGTTCGTGATATATAATTGGTGTGCTACGCAAATTGCATAGGAACAGGGGGCCAATTTGCATAAGTTGTTTAAAAACATTAATTCGTAAAGTTATTTTTTATTACTGGCTGGCCACCGTGTAGTCTACCCGGGCAATTTATCCGAGTATCAGGTTATTTCATAAAATGGACCCGAAACCTCACCTTACTGGTGAAACCTATTACAGGAGCTTATCTTCAATTATATTAGTTCGGTATTTCGCCCAGGATCCCCTTATTAAACTTTCCCCCTATTATTCACTATCTAATGTAAGAGCGATAACAAAACAGAAATGTGTTTCTTCATAATCATTGTTATTTTAGAACTAGTTCTTGTCAAAATTCGACAGTACTCATGAGATTCTCACAGGAACTTGGCATACACCCAAACAATTATAGTCCAATTTCGAAAGTACGACCACGTTATTACTTTTGTATTACACTATATCGACACCAGAGATAAAAATATATTTAAAAGAAACAAACAACTGATTGTTAATTAACTAGACATGGTGAAAAGGTAGGCCCATTAACTTGAGCTGTACAAGCCAGACAAATTTCTACTCGTTCAGAGTCCTATAAAACAGTTAAAGAGAAAGAAATGTTTTAAGTGTAGTACATCTTTCATCCCACCATTCCTTTAAATACTGTAGATTTTTCCAGTCCTAACTGTTGACTGTAGGGTACAGTCGATATAGATAACATCTAATCGAATACATCTACTCTAACACTGTACATACAGTTCGCTAGAAATCCAGCCTTACAGTATGAAATACCGAAATTCGCACAAAAACGACGCATTTCGGTGAAAGTTTTTATTTCAAGAAGATCGTTGTTGTAGACTGGTATGAAAGCGCAATATTTTCATTTTGAAAAATCTGTTTTTATGGGAAACAATGGGAGAAATTTTACGTATTTGAAATTTTAAGTATCCTGTAAGTTCGATTGAAGTGTGCTGAACTGAGAGTCTGTTGATCAAATCGCTTTAAATACCTACCATTTTCAATCCTGAGAGGTATCTTTGCTGATCATTCTCTTAGTCAAGTTATTGCATGATTTCTGTATTCTACGTTTCCCATTAACATGGTTAGGAACATTTTCTTGGTTAGCTACTGGAGCGCTATTAAATGAAATGAAATGAAAAATTTATTGTTTCCGAAAGACACAAAAGACAACAAAAATATACTGAATATCGTTTTATATGA